>LR778257.1:44616909-44670204 GCA_902810595.1 Coregonus sp. 'balchen'
AAGAGCTAAAACCTCCTTTAAACCCTAGATCACTTCCACATAAAGACTAACCGGGAAACTTCCCTTTAAAAAACCCCAAATCCCGGGGCCAAATAACGGCAACCCAAAAGCTAACCATAAGATCAGGTTCCACTCAGACTAACCTGAGGATCACTTAAAAAACAAGACCATAAATCACAAAAGGGCTAACCCAAGGGCGCTTCCACATATACAAGTACCATAGGAAACATGTCCACAATACCAGGCTCCAAAAAAGAGCTAAACCTAAAATCCTGCCCATAACAACTAACCTAGGACACCCGTTCCACATATACAAAGCTAAAATGAATCAGCTTGCCACATATACAACTACCCTGAGGAACGTGCCACATATACAACTAAAACCGTGGGCACTTTCCAAATTTCAGATACCTGAGATACGTGCCCATTAACAGGCCAACATAAGGACATGGACCACATAAAGCTAACCAAAGGGATCAGCTGTGCCACATATACAGAGCTAACCATGAGGATCCTGTGCCACCAAAACAGAGCAACCTAAGATTAAGGTCCATAAAAGCTAACCAAAAAATCAGGTGCCACAAACGACAGGGATCGTCCACATAACAGAGCTAACCATGGATCACTGTTCCACATATCAGAGCTAACCATAGGAGCTAAACCCTAATCAGCGTCCCCTAACAGAGCTTAAAATGAATCCGGCACCATAAGAGCTAACCATAGGATCAGCGTGCCACATATACAGAGCTAACCTAAGGATCAGCTGTGCCACATAACCGAGCTACCGAGGATCAGCTGTTCCACTTACAGAGCTAACCATGAGAACAACGTCACATATCAAACTACCATAAGAGCTAACCATAAAGGGTCAGCTGTGCCACATATACAGAGCTAACCAGGGATCACTAACACAGCAACCATAAGACAGCTCCAAATACGAGCTTCCCTTAAGAGCTAACCATAGGATCAGCTTGTGCCACATATACAAGCTAACCAAGGGGGTCACTGTGCCACATATACAGAACTAACCATAAGAGCTAACCATAAAGGGTCACTGTGCCACATATCAGAGCTAACGAGGATCAGCTGTGCCACATATACAGAGCTAACCATGAGGATCACCCCCATAAAAGACTAACCATGAGGATCACTGTACCACAATTTCAGAGCTAACCATGAGGATCAGCTGTGCCACATATTACAGAGCTAACCATAAATCAACTTAAATCAGCGCTACAATAGAGCTAACCTGAGGATCACTGTGCCACATATACAGAGCTAACCATGAGGGTCACTGTGCCACATTACAGAGCTAACCATGAGGATCAGCTGTGCCACATATACAGAGCTAACCTGAGGATCACTGTGCCCAAACAATAACCCGAGGCCTATACGGCTACTGAGGATCATGGTACCATATACAGAGCTAACCATAAGATCGCTGTGCCACATATACAGAGCTAACCAGGATCAGCTGTCCCCCTATACAGAGCAACCCTGAGATCAGCTGTGCCACATATACGAGTACCATAAGGGTCAGCTGTGCCACATATCGAGCCTAACCAAAAAGGGTCAGCTGTGCCACATATACAGAGCTAACCATGAGGATGCGGTGCCACATAAAGGCTAACCATAGGATCAGCTGTGCCACATATAAAGAGCTAACCCAAAAAGGGTCAGCTGTGCCACATATACAGAGCTAAACCCTGAGGATCAGCTGTGCCACATATACAGAGCTAACATAATCCTGGCACTATAGGCTACCATAAGAGCTACCATAAGGGTCAGCTGTGCCACATTACAAGAGCTAACCATGAGGATCAGCTGTGCCACATATACAGAGCAACCATGAGGGCAGCTGTGTCCACATATACAGAGCTAAAACCCTAAGGAACAGCTGTGCCACATATACAGAGCTAACCATGAGGATCACAATAAGAGCTAACCATGAGGAATCAGCTGTGCCACATATACAGAGCTAAACTTAGGACTAAAACCCTAAGGATCATCTGTGCCACATAACAAAAACAAAAAAGCTAACCATAAAGGGTCGCTGTGCCACATATTTCAGAGCAACCCTAAGGACTAACCAAAGGATCACTGTGCCCCATATACAGAGCTAAAAGGATCAGGACATTGGCCAACCTAAGGGGCTAACCATAGGATCGCTGTGCCCCATATACAGACTAACCATGAGGATCAGTTGCCACATATACAGAGCTAACCATGAGGATCACTTACAACTAACCAGGGAACATTTGGGGAAATTCAAACTTAAAACCCCAAATCAGCTTCCCATTTGGGGCTAACCATGAGGATCAGCTGTGCCCCATATACAGAGCTAACCATGAGGATCAGCTGTCCACATTACAGAGCTAACCATGGGATCAGCTGTGCCACATATACAGAGCTAACCATGAATCACGTACCAATAACCATTAACCATAAGGGGCTAACCATGAGGGTCACTGTCCAAATAAAGCTAACCTGAGGATCGTGTGCCACATATACAGAGCTAACCTGAGGATCAGCTGTCCACTATACGAGCTAACCATGAGGATCAGCTGTGCCACATATACAGGCTAACCATAAAGGGTCACTGTGCCACATATACAGAGCTAACCAAAAGGATCAGCTGTGGGCCCCATATACAGAGCTAACCATGAGGATTTACTGTGCCACATATACAGAGCTAACCATAAACATAACAAGCTCCAAAACAACCAAAGGGTCAGCTGCCACATATACAGAGCTAACCATGAGGATCAGCTGTGCCCAAAAATACATGGGGAGCTCCAATATCAGCTGTCCATAAGGCTAACCATAAGGAGCCCAAAATCAGCTTCCAAATCAGGTTCCATTAAAAGTAACCCTGTGGTCACTTACCACTAACCAGAGCCAAACCCTAAGGATCTAACATAAGGATCAGCTTTTGCCACATATACAGAGCAACATGAGGATCAGCTGTGCCACATATACAGAGCTAACCCTGAGAAACACTGTGCCACATATACAGAGCTAACCATAAAGGGGCCCAAACCCCAATACAGGACATATATAGCTTGCCCTTAAGAGCCACCATGAGGATCGCTGTGCCACATATACAGGCTAAACCCTTAAGGAGCTTAACCCATAACAGGGAAAATGAACATGTTACAATAAGGTACCTTTGGGCACTGTACACTTAAGGCTAACCATAAGGGGCCACTAAGATCACTGGGACATTCAACTAACAGAGGATCAAGGTCCACATAACAGAGCTAACCATAGGATCACTGTGCCACATATACGAGCTAACATGAGGACACTGTGCCACTATACAGAGCTAACCATGAGGATCACTAGGCTACCATAAGGAGCTAACCATGAGGATCAGCTGTCCACTAATACAGAGCTAACCATAGGGGTCAGCTGTGCCCCATATACAGGCAACCATGAGGATCAGCTGTACCACATATACAAAGCTAACCATGAGGATCAGCTGTGCCACATATACGAGCTAACCATGAGGATCAGCTTTTGCCACAATAAAACAACCTAAATCAGGGCCATTCAGCTAACCATATCAGGCTCCACATATACAGGTCAATCGGTCCAAAGAGCTCCCGAGATCGGGTTCCATAAGGCAACCATGAGGGTCAAGCTGGCCCTATACGAGCTAACCATGAGGATCACATATACAGAGCTAACCATAGGACACATAACAGCTCCAAAAAAAACAGCTGGTCATTACGTGCCACCATATACGGCCAAAAGGCAGCTACCCTATACAGAGCTTCCCAAATCAGCTCACAATAAGAGCTAACCATAGGGTCAGCTGTGCCACATATACAGAGCTACCATGAGGATCACTGTGCACATATACAGAGCTAACCATGAGGACACATATACAGAGCAACCATAAGGAGCTAACCATAAAGGGTCAGCTGTGCCACATATACAGAGGGTAACCATGAGGTCAGCTGTGGGCCCCATATACAGAGCTAACCTGAGGATCAGCTGTGCCACATTAAGAGCTAACCATGAGGGTCACTGTCCCCCATATACAGAGCTAACCATGAGGGTCAGCTGTGCCACATATACAGAGCTAACCATGAGGATCAGCTGTGCCAATATACAGAGCTAACCATGAGATCAGCTGTCCACATATCAAGCTAACCTGAGATCAGCTGTGCCCATATACAGAGCCCTAACATGGAATACAGCTAACCAAGGGTAATGGCCTACATAAGAGCTAACATGAGGATCACTTGCCACATATACAGAGCTAAAACCCTGAGGATCAGCTGTGCCACATATACAGAGCTAACCATGAGGATCAGCTGTGCCACATATACAGAGCTAACCATGAGGATCAGCTGTGCCACATATACAGAGCTAACCATAAGGAGCTAACCATAAGGATACATGGGCCACTTCAGAAACCTAGCACGTCCAATATACAGAGCTACACCCAAGATCGCTTTAAACCCATAAAGCAACCATGAATCAGCTTACCAAATACAAACAGTAGCACCATAATACGGCCACCAAAAGAACTCCAAATCAAGTCACATAAAGAGGGTAACCATGAATCGGGCACAAACAGAGGAATATGAGGCCCCATTACAGAGCTAAACCCTGAGGGTCAGCTGTCCACATATACAGAGCTAACCAGAGGAATCGTGGCCACATATACAGAGCTAACCATAAAGGGTCACTGTGCCCATATACAGACTAACCATGAGGATCAACGTGCCACATAAGGGGCTAACCATGAGGATCAGCTGTGCCACATTACAGAGCAACCATAAGATCAAACTGTGCCACATATACAGAGCTAACCATGAGGATCACGTGCCACATAACAGAGCTAACCATGAGGATCAGCTGTGTACCAGCAAATATCCAGAGCTAAAATGAGGACAGCTGCCACAATAAGAGCTATAACCATGAGGTCCAGCATGGCCAATAAAGCTAACCATGAGGGTCACTGTGCCACATATACAGAGCTAACCATGAGGATCAGCTGTTCCACATATACAACAGAGCTAACTATGGGATCAGCTGTGCCCCATAGACAGAGCTAACATGAGATCAGCTGTGGCCACTATCAAGAGCTAACCATGAGACAGCTGTGCCACTATAGCAGAGCTACACCATGAGGATCAGCTGTGCCACAATATACCAGAGCTTAACCATAAGATCAGCTGTGCCACATGACAGAGCTAACCATGAGGATCATCAGCTGTCCCACATATACAGAGCTACCCATGAGGATCAGCTGTGCCACATATACAGAGCTAACCAAATGAGCGGATCAGCTGTGCCACATATACAGAGCTACCCATGAGGATCACGCTGTAACCACATATACATAGCTAACCCTGATGATCAAACTGTGGCCACATATACAGAGCTAACATTAGGATCAGCTGTACCACATATACAGAGCTAACCATGAGGATCATCTGTGCCACATAGACAGAGCTACCAGGAGATCAGCTGTGCCACATACACAGCTAACCATGAATGATCAGCGTGCCACATATCATAGCCTAACCATAACGACTAACCATGAGGATCCAAGCTGTGCACATCTACAGAGCTAACATGAGGATCAGCTGTACCACATATACAGAGCTAACCATGAGGATCAGCTGTGCCACATATACAGAGCTAACCATGAGGATCAGCTGTGCCACATATACAGAGCTAACCATGAGGATCAGCTGTACCACATATACAGAGCTAACCATGAGGATCAGCTGTACCACATATACAGAGCTAACCATGAGGATCAGCTGTGCCACATATACAGAGCTAACCATGAGGATCACATATACAGAGCTAACCATGAAGATCAGCTGTGCCACATATACAGAGCTAACCATGAAGATCAGCTGTGCTAAAATCATCAAACACACGCAGTCCATTAAGTACAGTACCCCAAATGATACAGTGTGTTGTTTTAAATGGCCATAATACATGTTAGGGGTATAAACACTGTCTTTAATATCAGACACACCCTCACTGATATCCACCAATAAGACGTCAAAAATAATCCGAAGCTCCTCCTGTGAAAAACTCATAATAAACATTTATTAAAATAAAACTGAGATTTAGATAAAAAAAAGCAATCAGGTGGCAAATGCATCAAATACGGGTGCGGTCAAAAACTGTTTGCCACTATTCCCAGGGTTTACCATGCCCATACTAACACCCCCAGGGGTTACCATGCCCATACTAACACCCCCAGGGGTTACCATGCCCATACTAACAGCCCCCAGGGTTTACCATGCCCATACTAACACCCCCAGGGGTTACCATGCCCATACTAACACCCCCAGGGGTTACCATGCCCATACTAACAGCTCCCAGGGGTTACCATGCCCATACTAACACCCCCAGGGGTTACCATGCCCATACTAACAGCTCCCAGGGTTTACCATGCCCATACTAACAGCCCCCAGGGGTTACCATGCCCATAATAACAGCTCCCAGGGCTTACCATGCCCATACTAACACCCCCAGGGGTTACCATGCCCATACTAACAGCTCCCAGGGGTTACCATGCCCATACTAACAGCTCCCAGGGGTTACCATGCCCAATACTAACAGCTCCCAGGGGTTACCATGCCCATACTAACAGCCCCCCGGGGTTACCATGCCCATACTAACAGCCCCCAGGGGTTACCATGCCCATACTAACAGCTCCCAGGGGTTACCATGCCCATACTAAAGGCTCCCAGGGGTTACCATGCCCATACTAACAGCTCCCAGAGGTTACCATGCCCATACTAACACCCCCAGGGGTTACCATGCCCATACTAACAGCTCCCAGGGGTTACCATGCCCATACTAACACCCCCAGGGGTTACCATGCCCATACTAACAGCTCCCAGGGTTTACCATGCCCATACTAACAGTCCCCAGGGGTTACCATGCCCATAATAACAGCTCCCAGGGCTTACCATGCCCATACTAACACCCCCAGGGGTTACCATGCCCATATTAACAGCTCCCAGGGGTTACCATGCCCATACTAACAGCTCCCAGGGGTTACCATGCCCAATACTAACAGCTCCCAGGGGTTACCATGCCCATACTAACAGCCCCCCGGGGTTACCATGCCCATACTAACAGCCCCCAGGGGTTACCATGCCCATACTAACAGCTCCCAGGGGTTACCATGCCCATACTAACAGCCCCCAGGGGTTACCATGCCCATACTAACAGCTCCCAGGGGTTACCATGCCCATACTAACAGCCCCCAGGGGTTACCATGCCCATACTAACAGCTCCCAGGGTTTACCATGCCCATACTAACACCCCCAGGGGTTACCATGCCCATACTAACAGCTCCCAGGGGTTACCATGCCCATACTAACACCCCCAGGGGTTACCATGCCCATACTAACAGCTCCCAGGGTTTACCATGCCCATACTAACAGCCCCCAGGGGTTACCATGCCCATAATAACAGCTCCCAGGGCTTACCATGCCCATACTAACACCCCCAGGGGTTACCATGCCCATACTAACAGCTCCCAGGGGTTACCATGCCCATACTAACAGCTCCCAGGGGTTACCATGCCCATACTAACAGCTCCCAGGGGTTACCATGCCCATACTAAGAGCCCCCCGGGGTTACCATGCCCATACTAACAGCTCCCAGGGGTTACCATGCCCATACTAACAGCCCCCCGGGGTTACCATGCCCATACTAACAGCCCCCAGGGGTTACCATGCCCATACTAACAGCTCCCAGGGGTTACCATGCCCATACTAACAGCTCCCAGGGGTTACCATGCCCATACTAACAGCTCCCAGGGGTTACCATGCCCATACTAACAGCTCCCAGGGTTTACCATGCCCATACTAACAGCCCCCAGGGGTTACCATGCCCATACTAACACCCCCAGGGGTTACCATGCCCATACTAACACCCCCAGGGGTTACCACACCCATACTAACAGCCCCCAGGGGTTACCATGCCCATACTAACAGCCCCCAGGGGTTACCATGCCCATACTAACAGCCCCCAGGGGTTACCATGCCCATACTAACACCCCCAGGGGTTACCATGCCCATACTAACAGCTCCCAGGGGTTACCATGCCCATACTAACAGCCCCCAGGGGTTACCATGCCCATACTAACAGCCCCCAGGGGTTACCATGCCCATACTAACAGCTCCCAGGGGTTACCATGCCCATACCCAGGGAAAGGGTACCTGGGAAAAAGGGGTGTGTGCCTAGGTGAGCAACCATGCTGCCACTTCCGCACGTAAACATAATACATCAATTCATAAGTTATTAATTCTTTACTTTCATAGTGAATTCATAATCACATTATCATAGATAATATTTCATAATAATACCATCTAAATGGAGCAAAATTATAAACATAGCACATATAAAGACAATGGGAATTTGTCTCCAACAGTAATAATCCATTACATTACATTTACGCCATTTTGCAGACGCTCTTATCCAGAGCGACTTACAAATTGGTGCATTCACCTTATAGCCAGTGGGATAACCACTTTACACATTTTTTTAATTTTTTTTCTTTGGGGTGGGGTAAGGGGGGGTAGAAGGATTACTTCATCCTATCCCAGGTATTCCTTAAAGAGGTGGGGTTTCAAGTGTCTCCGGAAGGTGGTGAGTGACTCCGCTGTCCTGGCGTATTGAGGGAGCTTGTTCCACCATTGGGGTGCCAGAGCAGTGAACAGTTTTGACTGGGCTGAGCGAGAACTATGCTTCCGCAGAGGTAGGGGGGCCAGCAGGCCAGAGGTGGATGAACGCAATGCCCTCGTTTGGGTGTAGGGACTGATCAGAGCCTGAAGGTACGGAGGTGCCGTTCCCCTCACAGCTCCGTAGGCAAGCACCATGGTATTGTAGCATATGCAAGCTTCAACTGGAAGCCAGTGGAGTGTGCGGAGAAGCGGGGTGACGTGAGAGAACTTGGGAAGGTTGAACACCAGACGGGCTGCGGCATTCTGGATGAGTTGTAGTTGTTTAATGGCACAGGCAGGGAGCCCAGCCAACAGCGAGTTGCAGTAATCCAGACGGGAGATGACAAGTGCCTGGATTAGGACCTGTGCCGCTTCCTGTGTAAGGCAGGGTCGTACTCTCCGAATGTTGTAGAGCATGAACCTACAGGATCGGGTCACCACCTTGATGTTAGCGGAGAATGACAGGGTGTTGTCCAGGGTCACGCCAAGGCTCTTCGCACTCTGGGAGGAGGACACAACGGAGTTGTCAACCGTGATGGCGAGATCATGGAGCGGGCAGTCCTTCCCCGGGAGGAAGAGCAGCTCCTTCTTGCCGAGGTTCAGCTTGAGGTGGTGATCCGACATCCACACTGATATGTCTGCCAGACATGCAGAGATGCGATTCACCACCTGGTTATCAGAAGGGGGAAAGGAGAAGATTAGTTGTATGTCGTCTGCGTAGCAATGATAGGAGAGGCCATGTGAGGATATGATAGAGCCAAGTGACTTGGTGTATAGCGAGAATAGGAGAGGGCCTAGAACTGAGCCCTGGGGGACACCAGTGGTGAGAGCACGTGGAGCGGAGACAGATTCTAGTTTTCCTCCATTTCCGCTCGGCTGCCTGGAGCCCTGTTCTGTGAGCTCGCAATGAGTCGTCAAGCCACGGAGCAGGAGGGGAGGACCGAGCCGGCCGGGAGGATAGGGGACATAGAGAGTCAAAGGATGCAGAAAGGGAGGAGAGGAGGGTTGAGGAGGCAGAATCAGGAGATTGGAGGGAGAAGGATTTAGCAGAGGGAAGAGATGATAGAATGGAAGAGGAGAGAGTAGCGGGAGAGAGAGAACGAAGGTTGCGACGGCGCATTACCATCTGAGTAGGGGCAGAGTGAGTAGTGTTGGAGGAGAGCGAGAGAGAAAAAGATACAAAGTAGTGGTCGGAGACATGGAGGGGAGTTGCAGTGAGATTAGTAGAAGAACAGCATCTAGGTCAAGCGTATTGCCTGCCTTGTGAGTAGGGGGGGACGGTGAGAGGGTGAGGTCAAAAGAGGAGAGGAGTGGAAAGAAGGAGGCAGAGATAAATGAGTCAAAGGCAGACGTAGGGAGGTTGAAGTCACCCAGAACTGTGAGGGGTGAGCCATCCTCAGGAAAGTAACTACATATTACCTCAACTACCTCAACTAGCCGGTGCCCCCGCACATTGACTCTGCAACGGTACCCCCCCTGTATATATATAGCCTCCCTACTGTCACTTTATTTTACTTCTGCTCTTTTTTTCTCAACACTTTTTTTGTTGTTGTTTTATTCTTACTTTTTTTGTTTAAAATAAATGCACTGTTGGTTAAGGGCTGTAAGTAAGCATTTCACTGTAATGTCTGCACCTGTTGTATTCGGCGCATGTGACCAATAAAATTTGATTTGATTTGAAAGGAACTTATCAAGGCGTCAAGCTCATTGATGAACTCTCCAAGGGAACCTGGAGGGCGATACATGTTCCAGTATAGAGTATCAGTGCTGTAATCATCAAACACAACCAGTCCATACAGTAGATTACACACCATAATGTGTGTTGTTTTTAATGGAGCTCTCTGTAACCTGTAGCACTGCCAGCTCCTCTCGCTCTGATCAATAGATGGAATGGAGCTCTCTGTAACCTGTAGCACTGCCAGCTCCTCTCGCTCTGATCAATAGATGGAATGGAGCTCTCTGTAACCTGTAGCACTGCCAGTTCCTCTCGCTCTGATCAATAGATGGAATGGAGCTCTCTGTAACCTGTAGCACTGCCAGTTCCTCTCGCTCTGATCAATAGATGGAATGGAGCTCTCTGTAACCTGTAGCACTGCCAGCTCCTCTCGCTCTGATCAATAGATGGAATGGAGCTCTCTGTAACCTGTAGCACTGCCAGCTCCTCTCGCTCTGATCAATAGATGGAATGGAGCTCTCTGTAACCTGTAGCACTGCCAGTTCCTCTCGCTCTGATCAATAGATGGAATGGAGCTCTCTGTAACCTGTAGCACTGCCAGCTCCTCTCGCTCTGATCAATAGATGGAATGGAGCTCTCTGTAACCTGTAGCACTGCCAGCTCCTCTCGCTCTGATCAATAGATGGAATGGAGCTCTCTGTAACCTGTAGCACTGCCAGTTCCTCTCACTCTGATCAATAGATGGAATGGAGCTCTCTGTAACCTGTAGCACTGCCAGTTCCTCTCACTCTGATCAATAGATGGAATGGAGCTCTCTGTAACCTGTAGCACTGCCAGTTCCTCTCACTCTGATCAATAGATGGAATGGAGCTCTCTGTAACCTGTAGCACTGCCAGTTCCTCTCGCTCTGATCAATAGATGGAATGGAGCTCTCTGTAACCTGTAGCACTGCCAGTTCCTCTCACTCTGATCAATAGATGGAATGGAAACCACAGGGAAGAAATGAAATGCAGAACAGCAGGAGGGAGAGAAGGAGGGAGAGAGAGAAACTTGCAGGTGCTCAGGCGGTCAATATATGTGTCAGTACACCCAAATTGCTGACAGACATCAAAGAGAAGCACTGTGGGATTCTTTATCTCTCCTTGTCTCTCTGTCCCATGCACACTCACATCCCAGAGAAACTACTGAGAGAGAAGATGTGCATGAAACACATTAAGAAATTCACATTCTTCTTTCTGTTTCAAAACTAAGTATAACTGTTTGAGTGCGAGTGTGCAGTGTATGAATACGACCAGAATGTAGGTCAAGGGCAAACAGAAAGGCCTTACCAGACCAAATGTCACATATACAGAGCCTTCAGAAACAGAAATATCTAATTTACATACAGTAAGTATTCACACCCCTGAGTCAATACTTTGTAGAAGCACCTTTGGCAGCAACTACAGCTGTGAGTCTTTCTGATTAAGTCTCTAAGAGCTTTACACACCTGGACTGTACAATATTTGCACATTATTCTTTTTATAATTCTTCAAGCTCTGTCAAGTTGGTTGTTGATCATTGCTAGACAGCCATTTTCAAGTCTTGCCATTGATTTTCAAGCTGATTTAAGACAAAACTGCAACTAGGCCACTCAGGAACATTCAATGTTGTCTTGGTAAGCAACTTCAGTGTAGATTTGGCCTTGTGTTTTAGGTGATTAGTCTCCCAGGGTCTGTTGGAAAGCAGATTGAACCAGGTTTTCCTCTAGGATTTTGCCTCTATTCTGTTTATCCTAAAAAATTCCCTAGTCCTTGCCGATGACAAGCATACCCATAACATGATGCAGCCACCACTATGCTAGAAAATATGGAGAGTGGTTCTCAGTGATGTGTTGTGTTTGCCCCAAACATAACACTGTGTATCCAGGACAAAAAGTTAATTTCTTTGACACGTTTTGCAATATTACTTACGTGCCTTGTTGCAAACAGGATGCATGTTTTTGAACATTTTAATTCTGTACAAGCTTCTTTTCACTCTGTCATTTAGTTTAGTGTTGTGGAGTAACTACAATGTTGTTGATCCATCCTCAGTTTTCTCCAGGAAGACGAACACAGAGGAAGGTTTAACAGTAACATGGTGATAACCAGGAACACTGAACACAGAGGAAGGTTTAACAGTAATAAAGCACTGTTTTATTCAACATTAGCGCTGTATATGTGTTATACTGTATGTGGGGGGAAGGTTAGTGTGAGGACAGACAAACACCCTAGACACTTTCACACTCCACCCCAGACGGCAGCACCAACCGTGTCAAGAGCTGTGTTCTGCCAGGAAGCCTTGATAATTCCTCATGTCCGAGCGATCAAGATGATTGTGACTCAGTGTGAGAGGCCTCTCAGCCAGCCGTTTGTTTGACCTAACCTCTTTAGTTAGGCATGCCTTTTTGTAGTGTGGTTTTTGTATGTATTTATTTTGTCACCATGAATACAGTGAGGGAAAAAAGTATTTGATCCCCTGCTGGTTCTGGAGTTGCAATGATCATAAGAATGGTGAGGAATCAGCCCAGAACTACACAGGAGGATCTTGTCAATGATCTCAAGGCAGCTGGGACCATAGTCACCAAGAAAACAATTGATAACACACTACGCCGTGAAGGACTGAAATCCTGCAGCGCCCGCAAGGTCCCCCTGCTCAAGAAAGCACATGTACAGGCCCGTCTGAAGTTTGCCAATGAACATCTGAATGATTCAGAGGAGAACTGGGTGAAAGTGTTGTGGTCAGATGAGACCAAAATGGAGCTCTTTGGCATCAACTCAACTCGCCGTGTTTGGAGGAGGAGGAATGCTGCCTATGACCCCAAGAACACCATCCCCACCGTCAAACATGGAGGTGGAAACATTATGCTTTGGGGGTGTTTTTCTGCTAAGGGGACACGACAACTTCACCACATCAAAGGGACGATGGACGGGGCCATGTACCGTCAAATCTTGGGTGAGAACCTCCTTCTCTCAGCCAGGGCATTGAAAATGGGTCGTGGATGGGTATTCCAGCATGACAATGACCCAAAAAACACAGCCAAGGCAACAAAGGAGAGGCACATTAAGGTCCTGGAGTGGCCTAGCCAGTCTCCAGACCTTAATCCCATTGAACAGTTGTGGAGGGAGCTGAAGGTTCGAGTTGCCAAACATCAGGCTCGAAACCTTAATGACTTGGAGAAGATCTGCAAAGAGGAGTGGAACAAAAGTCAGGTTCCAGACCATGTAACCAGGACTAAGACCCCTAGACATAATGAGTCAGGTTCCAGACCCCTAGACATGATGAGTCAGGTTCCAGACCCCTAGAAATAATGAGTCAGGTTCCAGACCCCTAGACATAATGAGTCAGGTTCCAGACCCCTAGACATAATGAGTCAGGTTCATGACCCCTAGACATAATGAGTCAGGTTCCAGACCCCTAGACATAATGAGTCAGGTTCCAGACCCCTAGACATAATGAGTCAGGTTCCAGACCCCTAGACATGATGAGTCAGGTTCCAGACCCCTAGACATAATGAAACAGGTTCCAGACCCCTAGACATAATGAGTCAGGTTCCAGACCCCTAGACATAATGAGTCAGGTTCCAGACCCCTAGACATAATGAGTCAGGTTCCAGACCCCTAGACATAATGAGTCAGGTTCCAGACCCCTAGACATGATGAGTCAGGTTCCAGACCCCTAGACATGATGAGTCAGGTTCCAGACCCCTAGACATAATGAGTCCGGTTCCAGACCCCTAGACATAATGAGTCAGGTTCCAGACCCCTAGACATAATGAGTCAGGTTCCAGACCCCTAGACATAATGAGTCAGGTTCCAGACCCCTAGACATAATGAGTCAGGTTACAGACCCCTAGACATAATGAGTCAGGTTACAGACCCCTAGACATAATGAGTCAGGTTACAGACCCCTAGACATAATGAGTCAGGTTACAGACCCCTAGACATAATGAGTCAGGTTACAGACCCCTAGACATAATGAGTCAGGTTCCAGACCCCTAGACATAATGAGTCAGGTTCCAGACCCCTAGACATAATGAGTCAGGTTCCAGACCCCTAGACATGATGAGTCAGGTTCCAGACCCCTAGACATAATGAGTCAGGTTCCAGACCCCTAGACATAATGAGTCAGGTTCCAGACCCCTAGACATAATGAGTCAGGTTCCAGACCCCTAGACATAATGAGTCAGGTTCCAGACCCCTAGACATAATGAGTCAGGTTCCAGACCCCTACATTTTACATTTACATTTTAGTCATTTAGCAGACGCTCTTAACCAGAGCGACTTACAGGAGCAATTAGGGTTAAGTGCCTTGCTCAAGGGCACATTAACGTCATTAGCAGACGCTCTTAGCCAGAGCGACTCACAAATTGGTGCGTTCACCCTATAGCCAGTGGGATAACCACTTTACAATTTGGGGGGGGGGGGGGGGGGGGGTTAGAAGGAATACTTTATCCTATCCCAGGTATTCCTTTAAGAGGTGGGGTTTCAAATGTCTCCGGAAGGTGGTGAGTGACTCCGCTGTCCTGGCGTCGTGAGGGAGCTTGTTCCACCATTGGGGTGCCAGAGCAGCGAACAGTTTTGACTGGGCTGAGCGGGAGCTATGCTTCCGCAGAGGAAGGGGAGCCAGCAGGCCAGAGGTGGATGAACGCAATGTCCTCGTTTGGGTGTAGGGACTGATCAGAGCCTGAAGGTACAGAGGTGCCGTTCCCCTCACTGCTCCATAGGCAAGCACCATGGTCTTGTAGTGGATGCGAGCTTCAACTGGAAGCCAGTGGAGTGTGCGGAGGAGGGGGGTGACGTGAGAGAACTTGGGAAGGTTGAACACCAGACGGGCTGCGGCATTCTGGATGAGTTGTAGGGGTTTAATGGCACAGGCAGGGAGCCCAGCCAACAGCGAGTTGCAGTAGTCCAGACGGGAGATGACAAGTGCCTGGACCAGGACCTGCGCCGCTTCCTGTGTAAGGCAGGGTCGCACTCTCCGAATGTTGTAGAGCATGAACCTGCAGGAGCGGGTCACCGCCTTGATGTTGGCGGAGAACGACAGGGTGTTGTCCAGGGTCACGCCTAGGCTCTTCGCACTCTGGGAGGAGGACACAGCGGAGTTGTCAACCGTGATGGCGAGATCATGGAACGGGCAGTCCTTCCCCGGGAGGAAGAGCAGCTCCGTCTTGCCAGGGTTCAGCTTGAGGTGGTGATCCGTCATCCATACTGATATGTCTGCCAGACATGCAGAGATGCGATTCGCCACCTGGTTATCAGAAGGGGGAAAGGAGAAGATTAGTTGTGTATCGTCAGCGTAGCAATGATAGGAGAGACCATGTGAGGATATGACAGAGCCAAGTGACTTGGTGTATAGGGAGAAAAGGAGAGGGCCCAGAACCGATCCCTGGGGGACACCAGTGGTGAGAGCACGTGGTGCGGAGACAGCTTCCCGCCACGCCACTTGGTAGGAGCGACCGGTCAGGTAGGACGCAATCCAGGAGTGAGCCGTGCCGGAGATGCCCATCTCGGAGAGGGTGGAGAGGAGGATCTGATGGTTCACAGTATCAAAGGCAGCAGACAGGTCTAGAAGGACAAGAGCAGAGGAGAGAGAGTTAGCTTTAGCAGTGCGGAGAGTCTCCGTGACACAGAGAAGAGCAGTCTCAGTTGAATGACCAGTCCTGAAACCTGATTGGTTTGGATCAAGAAGGTCATTCTGAGAGAGATAGCAAGAGAGTTGGCTAAAGACGGCACGCTCAATAGTTTTGGAAAGAAAAGAAAGAAGGGATACTGGTCTGTAGTTGTTGACATCAGTGGGGTCGAGTGTTGGTTTTTTGAGAAGGGGAGCAACTCTCGCTCTCTTGAAGACGGAAGGGACATGGCCAGCGGTCAAGGATGAGTTGATCAGCGAGGTGAGGTAGGGGAGAAGGTCACCGGAGATGGTCTGGAGAAGGGAGGAGGGGATGGGGTCAAGCGGGCAGGTTGTTGGGCGGCCTGCAGTCACAAGTCGCAGGATTTTATCTGGAGAGAGAGGGGAGAAAGAAGTCAAAGCATAGGGTAGGGCAGTGTGAGCAGGACCAGCAGTGTTATTAGACTTCACAAACGAGGATCGGATGTCGTCAACCTTCTTTTCAAAGTGGTTGACGAAGTCATCCACAGAGAGAGAGGAGGGGGGGGGGGGGGGGGGGGGGAGGATTCAGGAGGGAGGAAAATGTGGCAAAGAGCTTCCTAGGGTTAGAGGCAGATGCTTGGAATTTAGAGTGGTAGAAAGTGGCTTTAGCAGCAGAAACAGAGGAAGAAAATGTAGAGAGGAGGGAGTGAAAAGATGCCAGGTCGGTAGGGAGTTTAGTTTTCTTCCATTTCCGCTCCGCTGCCCGGAGCTCTGTTCTGTGAGCTCGCAGTGAGTCATCAAGCCACGGAGCTGGAGGGGAGGACCGAGCCGGCCGGGAGGATAGGGGACACAGAGAGTCAAAGGATGCAGAAAGGGAGGAGAGGAGGGTTGAGGAGGCAGAATCAGGAGATTGGAGGGAGAAGGATTGAGCAGAGGGAAGAGATGATAGGATGGAAGAGGAGAGAGTAGTGGGAGAGAGAGAGCGAAGGTTGCGGCGGCGCATTACCATCTGTGTAGGGGCAGAGTGAGTAGTGTGGGAGGAGAGCGAGAGAGAAAAGGAAACAAAGTAGTGGTCGGAGACTTGGAGGGGAGTTGCAGTGAGATTAGTAGAGGAGCAGCATCTAGTGAAGATGAGGTCAAGCGTATTGCCTGCCTTGTGAGTAGGGGGGGACGGTGAGAGGGTGAGGTCAAAAGAGGAGAGGAGTGGAAAGAAGGAGGCAGAGAGAAATGAGTCAAACGTGGACATAGGGAGGTTGAAATCCCCCAAAACTGTGAGGGGTGAGCCATCCTCAGGAAAGGAACTTATCAAGGCGTCAAGCTCGTTGATGAACTCTCCAAGGGAACCTGGAGGGCGATAGATGACAAGGATATTAAGCTTAAATGGGCTAGTGACTGTGACAGCATGGAATTCAAATGAGGAGATAGACAGATGGGTTAGGGGAAAAATTGAGAATGTCCACTTGGGAGAGATGAGGATTCCTGTACCACCACCCCTCTGACCAGATGCTCTCGGGGTATGCGAGAACACATGGTCAGACGAGGAGAGAGCAGTAGGAGTAGCCGTGTTTTCAGTGGTGATCCATGTTTCCGTCAGCGCCAGGAAGTCGAGGGACTGGAGGTTGGCATAGGCTGGGATGAAGTCAGCTTTGTTGGCAGCAGAACGGCAGTTCCAGACCCCTAGACATAATGAGTCAGGTTCCAGACCCCTAGACATAATGAGTCAGGTTCCAGACCCCTAGACATAATGAGTCAGGTTCCAGACCCCTAGACATAATGAGTCAGGTTTCAGACCCCTAGACATGATGAGTCAGGTTCCAGACCCCTAGACATAATGAGTCAGGTTCCAGACCCCTAGACATGATGAGTCAGGTTCCAGACCCCTAGAAATAATGAGTCAGGTTCCAGACCCCTAGACATAATGAGTCAGGTTCCAGACCCCTAGACATAATGAGTCAGGTTCCAGACCCCTAGACATAATGAGTCAGGTTCCAGACCCCTAGACATAATGAGTCAGGTTCCAGACCCCTAGACATAATGAGTCAGGTTCCAGACCCCTAGACATAATGAGTCAGGTTCCAGACCCCTAGACATAATGAGTCAGGTTCCAGACCCCTAGACATGATGAGTCAGGTTCCAGACCCCTAGACATAATGAAACAGGTTCCAGACCCCTAGACATAATGAGTCAGGTTCCAGACCCCTAGACATAATGAGTCAGGTTCCAGACCCCTAGACATAATGAGTCAGGTTCCAGACCCCTAGACATAATGAGTCAGGTTCCAGACCCCTAGACATAATGAGTCAGGTTCCAGACCCCTAGACATAATGAGTCAGGTTTCAGACCCCTAGACATAATGAGTCAGGTTCCAGACCCCTAGACATAATGAGTCAGGTTACAGACCCCTAGACATAATGAGTCAGGTTCCAGACCCCTAGACATTATGAGTCAGGTTCCAGACCCCTAGACATAATGAGTCAGGTTCCAGACCCCTAGACATAATGAGTCAGGTTACAGACCCCTAGACATGATGAGTCAGGTTCCAGACCCCTAGACATGATGAGTCAGGTTCCAGACCCCTAGACATAATGAGTCAGGTTCCAGACCCCTAGACATAATGAGTCAGGTTACAGAACCCTAGACATAATGAGTCAGGTTCCAGACCCCTAGACATGATGAGTCAGGTTCCAGACCCCTAGACATAATGAGTCAGGTTCCAGACCCCTAGACATAATGAGTCAGGTTACAGACCCCTAGACATAATGAGTCAGGTTCCAGACCCCTAGACATGATGAGTCAGGTTCCAGACCCCTAGACATGATGAGTCAGGTTCCAGACCCCTAGACATGATGAGTCCGGTTCCAGACCCCTAGACATAATGAGTCAGGTTCCAGACCCCTAGACATAATGAGTCAGGTTCCAGACCCCTAGACATGATGAGTCAGGTTCCAGACCCCTAGACATAATGAGTCAGGTTCCAGACCCCTAGACATAATGAGTCAGGTTCCAGACCCCTAGACATGATGAGTCCGGTTCCAGACCCCTAGACATAATGAGTCAGGTTCCAGACCCCTAGACATAATGAGTCAGGTTCCAGACCCCTAGACATGATGAGTCAGGTTCCAGACCCCTAGACATAATGAGTCAGGTTCCAGACCCCTAGACATGATGAGTCAGGTTCCAGACCCCTAGACATAATGAGTCAGGTTCCAGACCCCTAGACATGATGAGTCAGGTTCCAGACCCCTAGACATAATGAGTCAGGTTCCAGACCCCTAGACATAATGAGTCAGGTTCCAGACCCCTAGACATAATGAGTCAGGTTCCAGACCCCTAGACATAATGAGTCAGGTTCCAGACCCCTAGACATAATGAGTCAGGTTCCAGACCCCTAGACATGATGAGTCAGGTTCCAGACCCCTAGACATAATGAGTCAGGTTCCAGACCCCTAGACATAATGAGTCAGGTTCCAGACCCCTAGACATGATGAGTCAGGTTCCAGACCCCTAGACATAATGAGTCAGGTTCCAGACCCCTAGACATAATGAGTCAGGTTCCAGACCCCTAGACATAATGAGTCAGGTTCCAGACCCCTAGACATAATGAGTCAGGTTCCAGACCCCTAGACATGATGAGTCAGGTTCCAGACCCCTAGACATAATGAGTCAGGTTCCAGACCCCTAGACATAATGAGTCAGGTTCCAGACCCCTAGACATGATGAGTCAGGTTCCAGACCCCTAGACATAATGAGTCAGGTTCCAGACCCCTAGACATAATGAGTCAGGTTCCAGACCCCTAGACATAATGAGTCAGGTTCCAGACCCCTAGACATGATGAGTCAGGTTCCAGACCCCTAGACATGATGAGTCAGGTTCCAGATCATGTAGCTAGGAATAAGACCCAGGTATAGTTGGTTTCATAAAACACACCACGCAAACGTGTATAAGCATGTATTACACACAAACACACACATACATACGTCTCCTTACACACAGACTTCTCCTTACACACAGACTTCTCCTTACACACAGACGCACACGTGTCTCCTCTATACCCTTTAAGACAGCACCGTTAGCACCTCTGTAGTGCAGTGCTGCCTCTCCAATTCATACATTAATCAGATATACGCCACAATACTAAACAAGCAGCGCTTTAATTGTGTTTGCAGACAATCTGTTGGTGCCACTTCAATGAGCAAGAAAATAGTTCCCTTAACAGTGCACTACTGTGACCCACATGGCTCTTGTCAAAAGTAGTGCACTATATAGGGAATAGGACACCATTTGGGACACTCAGTTATGCTGGCATCCATGGCCAGATAAATCGGCAAGGAAGCCATCACAAATCAGCTTCCTCTCCTCCGTGTTACCATCCCTGTAGATGACAATAAAGAGACTTTTGATGGATCACCTTCTCTCAGAGCTGTCAATAGCCCTGTCTGCAGCTGTCATAAACATTCCTGTTTTATAATGATGCTATTCTACTGATAAATTATTCATACATACAGGGAAATAAATATGCACTCATAACTTATTTAAATAACAATATCAAATCAAATCAAATTTTATTTGCCACATGCGCCGAATACAACAGTGAAATGCTTACTTACAAGCCCTTAACCAACAATGAAGTTTTAAGAAAAACAAAAAATAGATAAGTAAAAAATAAAAATAGCAAATATTTAAAGAGCAGCAGTAAAATAAAATAACAGTAGGGAGGCTCTATACAGGGGGTACCGGTACAGAGTCAATGTGAAATAACAGTAGGGAGGCTATATACAGGGGGTACCGGTACAGAGTCAATGGGAAATAACAGTAGGGAGGCTATATATACAGGGGGGGTACCGGTACAGAGTCAATGTGCGGGGGCACCGGCTAGTCGAGGTAATTGAGGTAATATGTACATGTGGGTAGAGTTAAAGTGACTATGCATAGATAATAAACAGAGTAGCAGCTGCGTAAAAGAGGGGGATGGGGTGGGGGGGGCAGTGCAAATAGTCCGGGTAGCAATGATTAGCTGTTCAGGAGTCTTATGGCTTGGAGGTAGAAGCTGTTGGGAAGCCTTTTGGACCTAGGCTTGGCGCTCCAGGATTTGGGACGCAGCATGTCTTTCTGGGGAGGAATAAAGCCTAGACCCCAGAGGAGCAGTGCTAATGGAGCTAGACTACAGCACTATCTAACACCATGGAGGAAATATCACTTCTATGTTCAGTTTGAGAAAGTGAGACCTTTGTTTTTGTGTTGTTTTTTTCTCCTTTATTTAACCAGGGAAAGTCAGATGGTATAAAGTCATCCCTGGATAGTTAGCATGGGAGTTACCGTACAGTACCGTACTTACAGAGGTTATTCCTTTGTACTTAGCCTGGAATAATGTAATATAAAAGTGAATGTCATGCTGAGTGTTACCCTAAAACGTTGCCAATAGTGTTACTAATGCATTGTACAAGATCTTGACCATCTTCTTCAACCTTCATGATCTGTTAACAGCGTGTGGTGGTTTGACACCCTTCAACTGTTGACCAGGACGGTACATTTGACTGAGACCTGACAGAGACCTGACAGATGTGAAATAACAGTAGGGAGGCTATATATTTTCTTCTTCTTCTTTTACATTTTTAGCAGATGCTCTTATCCAGAGCGACTTACATTATCTTTTTTTATTTTACTTTTCATACTGGCCCCCCGTGGGAATCGAACCCACAACCCTGGCGTTGCAAACGCCATGCTCTACCAACTGAGCTACATCCCTGCCGGCCATTCCCTCCCCTACCCTGGACGACGCTGGGCCAATTGTGCGCCACCCCATGGGTCTCCCGGTCGCGGCCGGCTATGACAGAGCCTGGATACAGGGGGTACCGGTACAGAGTCAATGTGCGGGGGCACTGGTTAGTCAAGGTAATTGAGGTAATATGTACATGTGGGTAGAGTTAAAGTGACTATGCATAGATAATTAACAGAGTAGCAGCAGCGTAAAAGAGGGGGTGGGGGGGCAATGCAAATAGTCATGATTAGCTGTTCGGGAGTCTTATGGCTTGGGGGTAGAAGCTGTTAAGAAGCCTTTTGGACCTAGACTTGGGGCTCCGGTACCGCTTGCCATGCGGTAGCAGAGAGAACAGTCTATGACTAGGGTGGCTGGAGTCTTTGACAATTTTTACGGCCTTCCTCTGACACCGCCTGGTATAGAGGTCCTGGATGGCAGAAAGCTTGGCCCCAGTGATATACTGGGGCGTACGCACTTCCCTCTGTAGTGCCTTGCGGTCGGAGGCCGAGCAGTTGCCATACCAGGCGGTGATGCAACCAGTCAGGATGCTCTCGATGATGCAGCTGTAGACATTTTTGAGGATCTGAGGACCAATGCAAAACATTTTCAGTCTCCTGAGGGGGAATAGGCTTTGTCGTGCACTCTTCACGACTGTCTTGGTGTGTTTGGACCGTAATAGATTTTTCTTTTTTTCTTTTTTCTTTGGGGGTAGATCAGCTTAATATTGCAGATAGATTGTAACTTCCATCAATGTAATTGTCTTCATCAATGATAGATAAATTGCTGGTGATGTGGACACCAAGGAACTTGAAGCTCTCAACCTGTTCCACTACAGCCCCGTCGATGAGAATGGGGGCGTGCTCTGTCCTCTTTTTTTTTTCTGTAGTCCACGATCATCTCCTTTGTCTTGATCACGTTGAGGGAGAGGTTGTTATCCTGGCACCACACGGCCAGGTCTCTGACCTCCTCCCTATAGGCAATCTCAACATTGTCGGTGATCAGGCCTACGACTGTTCTGTCGTCAGCAAACTTAATGATGGTGTTTGAGTTGTGCCTGGCCATGCAGTCATTAGTGAACAGGGAGTACAGGAGGGTACTGATTACGCACCCCTGAGGGGCCCCCGTGTTGAGGATCAGCGTAGCAGATGTGTTTTTACGTACCCTTACCACCTGGGGGCGGCCCATCAGGAAGTCCAGGATCCAGTTGCAGAGGGAGGTGTTTAGTCCCAGGGTCCTGAGCTTAGTGATGAGCTTTGTGGGCACTATGGTGTTGAATGCTGAGCTGTAGTCAATGAATAGCATTCTCACGTAGGTGTTCCTCTTGTCCAGGTGGGAAAGGGCAGTATGGAGTGCAATAGAGATTGCATCATCTGTGGATCTGTTGGGGCGGTATTCAAATTGGAGTGGGGTCTAGGGTTTCTGGGATAATGGTGTTGATGTGAGCCATGACCTGCCTTTTAAAGCACTTCATGGATACAGACGTGAGTGCTACGGGGCGGTAGTCATTTAGGCAGGATATCTTAGTGTTCTTGGGCACGGGGACTATGGTGGTCTGCTTTAAACATGGTGGTATTACAGACTTAGTCAGGGAGAGGTTGAAAATGTCAGTGAAGACACTTGCCAGTTGGTCAGCACATGCTTGGAGTACACGTCCTGGTAATCCGTCTGGCCCTGCGGCCTCAATGCTATCGGAACTATCCGGAACTTATTCCAGTCTGTGCTAGCAGACCACTTCCATATTAACAGAGTCACTGGTGCATCCTGCTTTAAATCAAATCAAATCAAATTTTATTTGTCACATACACGTGTTTAGCAGATGTTATTGTGGGTGTAGTGAAATGCTTGTTCTTCTAGCTCTGACAGTGCAGTAATATCTAACAAGTAATATCTAACAATGTCACAACATATACCCAATACACACAAATCTAGTAAGGAATGGAATTTAAGAATATATACAGATATGGACAAGCAATGACAGAGCAGCATGGACTAAGATACAGAAGAATATTATAGAATACAGTATATACATATGAGATGAGTAGTGCAAGATATGTAAACATTATTAAAGTGACTAGTGTTGCATTTCTTAAAGTGGCCAGTGATTTCAATAGGCAGCAGCAGCCTCTAATGTGCTAGTGATGGCTATTTAACAGTCTGATGGCCTTGAGATAGAAGCTGTTTTTCATTCTCTCGGTCCCAGCTTTGATGCACCTGTACTGACCTCGCCTTCTGGATGATAGCGGGGTGAACAGGCAGTGGCTCGGGTGGTTGATGTCCTTGATGATCTTTTTGGCCTTCCTGTGACATCGGGTGCTGTATGTGTCTTGGAGGGCGGGTAGTTTGCCCCCGGTAATGCGTTCGGCAGACTATGGTCCACCCCTGCAGTTGTGGGCGGTGCAGTTGCCGTACCAGGCGGTGATACAGCCCGACAGGATGCTCTCAATTGTGCATCTGTAAAAGTTTGTGAGGGTTTTAGGTGATAAGCCACATTTCTTCAGCCTCCTGAGGTTGAAGAGGCTCTGTTGCGCCTTCTTCACCACACTGTCTGCGTGGGTGGACCATTTCAGTTTGTCGGTGATGTGTACGCTACGGAATTTGAAGCATTCCACCTTCTCCCCTGCGGTCCCGTAGTGCCTTACGGTCGGAGGCCGAGCAGTTGCCATACCAGGCGGTGATGCAACCAGTCAGGATGCTCTTGATGGTGCAGCTGTAGAACTTTTCGAGGATCTGACGACCCATGCCAAATCTTTTTAGTCTCCTGAGGGGGAATAGGCTTTGCCGTGCACTCTTCACGACTGTCTTGGTGTGTTTGGACCATGATAGATTGTTGGTAATGTGGACACCAAGGAACTTGAGGCTCTCAACCTGTTCCACTACAGCCCCGTCGATGAGATTGGGGGCGTGCTCAGTCCTCTTCTTTTTCCTGTAGTCCACAATCAGCTCCTTTGTCTTGATCACGTTGAGGGAGAGGTTGTTATCCTGGCACCACACGGCCAGGTCTCTGACCTCCTCCCTATAGGGTGTCTCATCGTTGTCGGTGATCAGGCTCTGTCATAGCCGGGTGCTGTAGGTGTCTTGGAGGGCGGGTAGTTTTTGCTTATAAGCAGGAATCAGGAGGATAGAGTTATGGTCAGAATTGCCAAATGGAGGGCGAGGGAGAGCTTTGTACGCGTCTCTGTGTGTGGAGTAAATGTGGTCTAGAGTTTTTTTTCCTCTGGTTGCACATTTAACATGCTGGTAGAAATGAGGTAGAACGGATTTAAGTTTCCCTGCATTAAAGTCCCCGGCCACTAGGAGCGCTGCCAACACCCCCCACCCCATCCCCCTCTTTTACGCTGCTGCTACTCTGTTAATTATTTATGCATAGTCACTTTAACTCTACCCATGGAAGTAACACGATCGTTAACTTCTATATCATGGAAGTAACGTTAACAGAAGAGAAGAAGACTTCTATATCATGGAAGTAACACGTCCGTTAACTTCTAGAGAAGTAAAGAAACGAAAGAGAACTCAAGAATAAAAAACAAAATGGCGGCCAATATGACGTGAAGCAAACTCCAAGCTTGTCATCCATGTGAAGTCTCTCTGTTGTTACCACAGTGTAAAACCTGGCTTTGAAATCTCTTAGACAGCCCTAATCTGCACGCTATTGTACTCTATACTCCAAGAGAGCACTACCCTGAAATACCCGTCTATACTCCAAGACAGCACTATCCTGAAATACCCTTCTATACTCAAAGACAGCACTACCCTGAAATACCTTTCTATACTCCAAGACAGCACAACGCTGAAATACCTTTCTATACTCAAAGACAGCACTACCCTGAAATACCCTTCTATACTCCAAGACAGCACAACGCTGAAATACCCTTCTATACTCCAAGACAGCACAACGCTGAAATACCCTTCTATACTCCAAGACAGCACAACGCTGAAATACCCTTCTATACTCCAAGACAGCACAACGCTGAAATACCCTTCTATACTCCAAGACAGCACAACGCTGAAATACCCTTCTATACTCCAAGACAGCACAACGCTGAAATACCCTTCTATACTCCAAGACAGCACAGCGCTGAAATACCCTTCTATACTCCAAGACAGCACAACGCTGAAATACCCTTCTATACTCCAAGACAGCACAGCGCTGAAATACCCTTCAATATTCCAAGACAGCACAACGCTGGAATACCCTTCTATACTCCAAGACAGCACAACGCTGAAATACCTTTCTATACTCCAAGACAGCACTATCCTGAAATACCCTTCTATACTCCAAGACAGCACAACGCTGAAATACCCTTCTATACTCCAAGACAGCACTACCCTGAAATACCTTTCTATACTCCAAGACAGCACTATCCTGAAATACCCTTCTATACTCCAAGACAGCACAACGCTGAAATACCCTTCTATACTCCAAGACAGCACTACTCTGAAATACCTTTCTATACTCCAAGCAATGACACCTTGGATGTGGCTGCACTGTATGAACCATGTATTATGCATACACAGAAATAATGAAGGTTCTTAAATTGTTCTAACTCAGCTCTTAAGTTTCCATGGAGAACTCTTGCCCGATAAAGAACATTTGGGGTAAATGTGGGGTTCTGGACGTGGCATCTACAGTTCTTTAGAATTCTAAAAAGGTTCTAGAAATGTATGGAAGCCTGCAGATGTGTCCCTTTCATAGCACACAGCCAGGACCGGCTCTAGCCTTTTGGGGGGCCCCACCTCTCGGCCATACATTTTAGTCCCCCCCCCCCCCATCTTGATGGTGGAGAGAAAAAATTACGTTTTAAAGTTAATTTCATGAAATTCTACACATTTTGACATTGGGTGTAGAGAAAATGTTGCAGTTTTTAAATAAAGTTTTCTGCTATTCTACACATTTTGCAATGGGGCAGAGAGAAAAAATTAGCACATTTGCTCATTTCCTGCGTGCCCGGTCAGTATTCGGCCATGATTACTACAATGTAGTTTAGATAGTTGGCTAGACTAACTACCAATCAAAAAATTGTTAGCTGACATGGCTACTTGAGTGACTGTCAGTGACTGACATAACAAGAGACAAACTGCTGATGCACAACCAAATTTCAAAATTGCACCTGGTGAATTCTACTATTCTTACTGTCAATAGTAAATTCCCCTAGTGTCTGGGGGGCCCTAACCGCGGTAGCACTGGGCACCTGGTGAATTCTACTATTCTAACTGTCAATAGTAAATTCCCCTAGTGTCTGGGGGCCCTAACCGCGGTAGCACTGGGCACCTGGTGAATTCTACTATTCTAACTGTCAATAGTAAATTCCCCTAGTGTCTGGGGGCCCTAACCGCGGTAGCACTGGGCACCTGGTGAATTCCACTATTCTTACTGTCAATAGTAAATTCCCCTAGTGTCTGGGGGCCCTAACCGCGGTAGCACTGGGCACCTGGTGAATTCTACTATTCTAACTGTCAATAGTAAATTCCCCTAGTGTCTGGGGGCCCTAACCGCGGTAGCATTGGGCACCTGGTGAATTCCACTATTCTTACTGTCAATAGTAAATTCCCCTAGTGTCTGGGGGCCCTAACCGCGGTAGCACTGTAGTTGACAGTGTCGAAATAAGGGGGTAATATTCGGAAATTACATAGAAACACCAGCGAACCATCAGGGAAATAATAACTGCAATGAATAAAGCTGTAACAGAACATAATGAATAAAGCTGTAACAGAACATAATGAATAAAGCTGTAACAGAACATAATGAATAAAGCTGTAACAGAACATAATGAATTAAGCTGTGACAGAACATAATGAATAAAGCTGTAACAGAACATAATGAATAAGGCTGTAACAGAACATAATGAATAAAGCTGTAACAGAACATAATGAATAAAGCTGTAACAGAACATAATGAATTAAGCTGTGACAGAACATAATGAATAAAGCTGTAACATAACATAATGAATAAAGCTGTAACAGAACATAATGAATAAAGCTGTAACAGAACATAATGAATAAAGCTGTAACAGAACATAATGAATAAAGCTGTAACAGAACATAATGAATAAAGCTGTAACAGAACATAATGAATAAAGCTGTAACAGAACATAATGAATAAAGCTGTAACAGAACATAATGTGTTAGAACGCGGTAATAACTGCAATGAATACGGCTGTAACAGAACATAATGAATAAAGCTGTGACATAACATAATGAATAAAGCTGTAACATAACATAATGAATAAAGCTGTAACAGAACATAATGAATAAGGCTGTAACATAACATAATGAATAAAGCTGTAACAGAACATAATGAATAAAGCTGTGACATAACATAATGAATAAAGCTGTGACAGAACATAATGAATAAAGCTGTGACAGAACATAATGAATAAAGCTGTGACATAACATAATGAATAAAGCTGTGACAGAACATAATGAATAAAGCTGTGACAGAACATAATGAATAAAGCTGTGACAGAACATAATGTGTAAGAACGCGTAATAGTTAAGTTTGTAGCTGTGAATTATCATGTAAATAATGTCAACAACTAGGTAAGAACACAGTAATTACCCAGTAAGAGCACCTGATAGGTACAGTGCATTCGGAAAGTATTCAGACCCCCTTGACTTTTTCCACAACTTTTTACTCATCAATCTACATACAATTACCCCATAGTGACAAAGCCAAAACAGGTGCTGCAGAAATGTTTTGGTACCCTTCCCCAGGTCTGTGCCTCGACACAATCCTGTCTCGGAGCTCTACGGACAATTCCTTCGACCTCATGACTTGGTTTTTGCCATGCAATGTCAACTGTGGGACCTTATATAGACAGGCGTGTGCCTTTCCAAATATGTCCAATCAATTAAATCTATCACAGGTGGACTCCAATCAAGTTGTAGAAACATCTCAAGGATGATCAATGGAAACACAGGATGCTCCTCATAGCAAAGGGACTGAATACTTTTGTAAATAAGGTATCTCTGTTTTAAATGTTTTATACAATTTACATGCAAAAATTCTAAAAACCTGTTTTCACTTTGTCATTATGAGGTATTGTGTTTAGATTGATGAGGAAAAATGGATTTTATCCATTTTAGAATAAGGTCAAAGGGTCTGGATACTTTCTAAATGCACTGTATATACAGATTGATGAATGATCTGGTTGTTATGTAGGAACAATATAAAACTATATTCGTTACTGAGGATAAATAACAATAATAGAAGCTATTATAAATAATAATATAATAATGTACTTTGAACATTCATGGAAATAGTTTCATTTAAGATAAACTACACTAATGGTCAAAGGTTTTAGAACACCTCCCTGTTGAGGGATTACCACCGTCGCCATCCGACTCGCCCTGCTCCGCGTCCTCCTGGCCGTCCCCGAGCCGCACGTCGGGGGGGGGGGTTACTGTCACGACTTCCGCTGAGGCTGCCCCCCCCCCCTCCTGGTTTGGGCAGGCTTTGGCGTTCGTCGTCACCGGAGTACTAGCTACTGCCGATCCCATTCTCATCACTCCACTTGTCATGTCTTGTCAATCACACACACCTGGTGCTCATTCCTCTAATTAGTATGCGTATAAGTGTTCCCTCTGTTCCCCTTGTCTTTGTGAGTGATTGTTTTGTTGTGAGAGCGTGTGGCTCGGTGGAGCTACTATTCACTGTGTTTATGCCAAGGTGGATGTTTTCCCTTGTAATTGTTTCGTTTGACACTTGGGGCGTTTGATTTATGTAAACAGAATAAACTCTGGACTTCGGTATTTTACCCCCTGTGCCTGACTCCTTCATTCACACCTCGTCACAGTCAAAGAAAATGTGCTCTCTCGTCAGGACACTGTTCAGAGTAGCTTGCCAACTACACAGCTAACACAATCACTTCAAACTGAAGCTGGAAAAACAGCAAATTATCTGCATTTTGTTTCGTTTGTCCTGTTTTTCTATTGACATTTATTGTACTGTATACAGTACCAGTCAAAAGTTTGGACACATTTATACTATTTCCTACATTGTAGAATAATAGTGAAGACATCAAAACTATGAAATAACACATATAGTAACCAACAAAGTGTAGAAACCAACAAAGTGTTGGTATATATTTAAAAATATATGTTTTAATTTTGAGATTCTTCAAATAGCCACCCTTTGCCTTGATGACAGCTTTGCACACTCTTGGCATTCTCTCAACCAGCTTCATGAGGTAGTCACATGGAATGCATTTCAATTAACAAGTGGGCCTTGTTAAAAGTTAATTTGTGGAATTTCTTTCCTTCTTAATGCGTTTGAGACAATCAGTTGTGTTGTGACAAGGTATACAGAAGATAACAAGAACAGCTCAAATAAGCAAAGAAATACAACAGTCCGTCATTACTTTAAGACATGAAGGTCAGTCAATACGGAAAATGTCAAGAACTGTGAACGTTTCTTCAACTGCAGTCGCAAAAAACATAAAGCGCTATGATGAAACTGGCTCTCATGAGGACTGCCACAGGAATGGAAGACCCAGAGTTACCTCTGCTGCAGAGGTTACCAGCCTTTGAAATTGCAGCCCAAATAAATGCTTCACAGAATTCAAGTAACAGACACATCTCAACATCAACTGTTCAGACGAGACTGTGTGAATCAGGGCTTCATGGTCAAATTGCTGCAAAGAAACCACTACTAAAGGACACGAATAGGAAGAAGAGCAATGAACATTAGACAGAGGGAAATTTGTCCTTTGGTCTGGAGTCCAAATTGGAGATTTCTTTGTGAGACGCGGTGTGGGTGAATGGATGATCTCTGCATGTGTATTTCCCACCGTAAAGCATGGAGGAGGTGTTATGTGTGGGAGTGCTTTGCTGGTGATACTGTCTGTGATTGATTTAGAATTCAAGGCACACTTAACCAGCATGGCTACCACAGCATTCTGCAGCGATACGCCATCCCATCTGGTTTGGGCTTAGTGGGACTATCATTTGTTTTTCAACAGGACAATGACCCAACACACCTCCAGACTGTCTAAGGGCTATTTGACCAAGAAGGAGAGTGATGGAATGCTGCATCAGATGACATGGCCTCCACAATCCCCCGACCTCAACCAAATTGAGATGGTTTGGGATGAGTCGGACCGCAGAGTATTCCAAAAGCATTCCAGGTCAAGCTGCTTGAGAGAATGCCAAGAGTGTCCAAAGCTGTCATCAAGGCAAAGGGTGGCTATTTGAATAATAAAATATAAAATATATTTTGATTTGTTTAACACTTTGTTAGTTACTACATGATTCTATATGTGTTAATTCATAGTGTTGATGACTTCAATATTATTCTATAATGTAGAAAATAGTAAAAATAAAGAAAAACCCTTGAATGAGTAGGTGTTCTAAAACTTTTGACCAGTAGTGTAAATCATTTTATGCTATATAAAAACCTACCTTTTGGGTTGTTGCTTGTAGCTGGGAAGTTACCTTTTCGTTGCTGTCTTGTTTCCGTCTAGTTTCCATTACCCAGTTATTTCAGCACTGTACTTAAATAGAACTGATGTACCCTACCTGTTATTTCATGTGTAGCGTCACCATAGTTCATGTGTACCTATGATGCCTTGGCACTGTAATTGAAAGCAATGCTCTGTCCCCCAGTTACCGTGTCAATTACCATGAATTTCTTCCTTATTTCACCAGTAGTAGTTAGTTTCTTTAGATTTTCACAGATAGATTCTACATAACACAAGACACATTAATAATATACTCTGTTAGTATGGGGCCAATTCAATGAAAGGACATCTTTATTTTGCTTCTTGTAGCATACTGTGATGTGTGTACACATTTGAATGTATTTCAGCCTATCACACGGTGTTATGCAAATGTGTTGCTGTATGTGATGATTCTGGGGAATGCTGGGTGAGTCAGTTTGGAGAAGCGCCTGTCTGCGTCGGGTTGATGCCGGTGTGCACTTTGTTCATCCAAATAATGACAACGTGATTATCTTCCTGGATGGTTTATGCTAGTTAACAAACTATGTGTGAGTTTCGGTGGCCGTACAGGTTCGTTACAATACAATCAATCATCCGTCATCATAGCCAGAAAATAAGACAGCTAGATTGGAGATAGCTAACTATTTACAGGGTGCATTTCAACATCGTCAGATGAGGCAACGGTATCTAGCTAGCTAGCAAGGATTTTCCGACCATTTTGTCAGTACCTTGCTAGCAAAAAAAACAAAACAATTAGCTATAGTTGACTGTACTGTATTTAGCTAGGTGACGTTAGCCGGTGAAGATGGCCGTCGATCCTTGTGACAATGGTTTTGCTGGCAACACTCGGCTTGTTAGCTAGTCCTCGTCAGTCTCGCTGTCTTTACCCAACCCCAGCGATATTCCTCCAATCACATGTAACTGGTGTGCTGCGCCTATGCAGTGGCGATTTTAGCATGTAAATATTGGTGGGGCAAACAAAAAACTATTGGGGGGGATGCAACACTAAACAATACATTCATTGAACTAGAACGGTGACAACGGTGTCCACAAACTGTTAGAGCCTACATAACGCTTTCCCAACAGCAGTCCCAACACCTTACCACTGCTACACCTGGCTATCAGCGGAGCCTTATCTGGCAGCGAAACAGTTCATTCAGCCTCATTTACTGCCTTTTAAAAAAACATAGCTGATATGGCTGACTTGCTTAAACAAATGTGGTTTCTACTGACAATTGAGATGTACAAACTATGGCATAAGGGGACGACGAGCAGATAAGAGGAAATCCGTAATTTCGATTAAGACATTAATGAGCGAGCTAGGACGGACGTAGTCAATATAACTATTTGTTCAGCACTTTTGAAATGTACAGCGACAGAATTCAGAACATGGGCCGTTCTTACAGTATTCTCCCTGTACACCAAGTCAGAACCGTAGGATAAATAAAGGGGGCATATAAGCAGACGATGAAAGCTCTTACAATATTCAATGATTACATTTCTCTAAAACAGGTTATAGGCTGCATGTGCACCACCAAGTCAGAACAGTAGGCAAAATTAAGAGGGGAAAATAGACCAAATTATTGGAGTGAGGCACATGGGCTACTAACAGCTTACTACACAACATACACTTAGTATTACATTTTTAGCTAGAGTTTACAGATCTCCTTATCCCAGCATGCATTTTTGGACTCACCTTGTTATGCTGTGCTCATTTGAACAGGGTGGCGTGGCGGTCCGGCGGTCCGGCGGTCCGGCGGTCCTTCGTGGGCAAAATTTGTCATCAAAGTCTGGCATTCTCTGGATTTATGGTGATTTCAAGACAACTGGGAACTCTGAAAGAAACAAGGTCGAATCGAATCAAATTTGATTTGCCACATGCGCCGAATACAACAGGTGTGAACATTACCGTGAAATGCTTACTTACAGCCCTTAACCAACAATGCATTAATTTTTTTATAAAAAGTCTAATAAAACAACAACAACAACAAAAGTGTTGAGAAAAAAAGAGCAGAAGTAAAATAAAATAACAGTAGGGAGGCTATATACAGTGGGGAAAAAAAGTATTTAGTCAGCCACCAATTGTGCAAGTTCTCCCACTTAAAAAGATGAGGCCTGTAATTTTCATCATAGGTACAAGTCAACTATGACAGACAAATTGAGGAAAAAAAATCCAGAATATCACATTGTAGGATTTTTTATGAATTTATTTGCAAATTATGGTGAAAAATAAGTATTTGGTCACCTACAAACAAGCAAGATTTCTGGCTCTCACAGACCTATAACTTCTTCTTTAAGAGGCTCCTCTGTCCTCCACTCGTTACCTGTATTAATGGCACCTGTTTGAACTTGTTATCAGTATAAAAGACACCTGTCCACAACCTCAAACAGTCACACTCCAAACTCCACTATGGCCAAGACCAAAGAGCTGTCAAAGGACACCAGAAACAAAATTGTAGACCTGCACCAGGCTGGGAAGACTGAATCTGCAATAGGTAAGAAGCTTGGTTTGAAGAAATCAACTGTGGGAGCAATTATTAGGAAATGGAAGATATACAAGACCACTGATAATCTCCCTCGATCTGGGGCTCAAAATGATCACAAGAACGGTGAGCAAAAATCCCAGAACCACACGGGGGGACCTAGTGAATGACCTGCAGAGAGCTGGGACCAAAGTAACAAAGCCTACCATCAGTAACACACTACGCCGCCAGGGACTCAAATCCTGCAGTGCCAGACGTGTCCCCCTGCTTAAGCCAGTACATGTCCAGGCCCGTCTGAAGTTTGCTAGAGTGCATTTGGATGATCCAGAAGAGGATTGGGAGAATGTCATATGGTCAGATGAAACCAAAATAGAACTTTTTGGTAAAAACTCAACTCGTCGTGTTTGGAGGACAAAGAATGCTGAGTTGCATCCAAAGAACACCATACCTACTGTGAAGCATGGGGGTGGAAACATCATGCTTTGGGGCTGTTTTTCTGCAAAGGGACCAGGACGACTGATCCGTGTAAAGGAAAGAATGAATGGGGCCATGTATCGTGAGATTTTGAGTGAAAACCTCCTTCCATCAGCAAGGGCATTGAAGATGAAACGTGGCTGGGTCTTTCAGCATGACAATGATCCCAAACACACCGCCCGGGCAACGAAGGAGTGGCTTCGTAAGAAGCATTTCAAGGTCCTGGAGTGGCCTAGCCAGTCTCCAGATCTCAACCCCATAGAAAATCTTTGGAGGGAGTTGAAAGTCCGTGTTGCCCAGCGACAGCCCCAAAACATCACTGCTCTAGAGGAGATCTGCATGGAGGAATGGGCCAAAATACCAGCAACAGTGTGTGAAAACCTTGTGAAGACTTGCAGAAAACGTTTGACCTGTGTCATTGCCAACAAAGGGTATATAACAAAGTATTGAGAAACTTTTGTTATTGACCAAATACTTATTTTCCACCATAATTTGCAAATAAATTCATTAAATATCCTACAATGTGATTTTCTGGATTTTTTTTCTCATTTTGTCTGTCATAGTTGACGTGTACCTATGATGAAAATTACAGGCCTCTCTCATCTTTTTAATTGGGAGAACTTGCACAATTGGTAGCTGACTAAATACTTTTTTCCCCCACTGTATACAGGGGGGTACCGGTGCAGAGTCAATGTGAGGGGGCACCGGCTAGTTGAGGTAGTTGAGGTAATATGTACATGTGGGTAGAGTTAAAGTGACTATGCATAAATAATTAACAGAGTAGCAGCAGCGTAAAAAGGCGGTGGGGGTGGTGGGTAAGTGCAAATAGGAGTGAGCACGCCCATATTCTCATCAACGGGGCTGTAGTGGAACAGGTTGAGAGCTTCAAGTTCCTTGGTGTCCACATCACCAACGAACTATAATGGTCCAAACACAACAAGACAGTCATGAAGAGGGCACGACAAAGCCTATTCCCCCTCAGGAGACTGAAAAGATTTGGCATTGGTCCTCAGATCCTCAAAAAGTTCTACAGCTGCACCATCGAGAGCATCCTAACTGGTTGCATCACTGCCTGGTATGGCAACTGCTCGGCCTCTATTGTCAAAGACTCCAGCCACCCTAGTCATAGACTGTTCTCTCTGCTACCGCACGGCAAGCGGTACCGGAGCACCAAGTCTAGGTCCAAAAGGCTTCTCAACTGCTTCTACCCCCATGCCATGAGACTCCTGAACAGCTAATCATGGCTACCCGGACTATTTGCATCCAATCACGGTGCAACTAGAGAACATGACCAACCCCTACGCTCTGTATGTTCCGCTGGCTGCCCCTCCACCACAGAAAGCACTGAGCTAGGCTGAAAAACCACCACAGAAAGCACTGAGCTGGCTGCCCTACCACCACAGAAAGCACTGAGCTTGCTGCCCCACCACCACAGAAAGCACTGAGCTGGCTGCCCCACCACCACAGAAAGCACTGAGCTGGCTGCCCCACCACCACAGAAAGCACTGAGCTAGGCTGAACCCACCACATAAAGCACTGAGCTGGCTGCCCCACCACCACAGAAAGCACTGAGCTAGGCTGAAACACCTGCATTTTGGAGCTGCTTTACTCAAGAAAGCAAAAAAGAGTCCATGTTTGTATGCGGCTTTATTAACTCAATAATTATAAAAAAAAAAAAAAATTTTTTTTTTTACATTGTTTGCAAACTCATATGTGACACATATTAATGCCAAAATAACATGCAAAACAGGCAACCCCCCCCAAAAAAAGATATATAATGCATGGCCCCATGTCGCAAGGATATGTACACAATTCATGGAAGCTGAAAATGTCCCATTTCTTCCATGGTCTGTATACTCACCAGACATGTCACCTGTTGAACATATCTGGGATGGTCTGGATCGACAGCGCGTTTCAGTTCCTGCCTATAGCCAGCAACTTCACACAGCCATTGGAGAGGAGTGGGACAACATTCCACAGGCCACAGCCATTGGAGAGGAGTGGGACAACATTCCACAGGCCACAGCCATTGGAGAGGAGTGGGACAACATTCCACAGGCCACAGCCATTGGAGAGGAGTGGGACAACATTCCACAGGCCACAGCCATTGGAGAGGAGTGGGACAACATTCCACAGGCCACAGCCATTGGAGAGGAGTGGGACAACATTCCACAGGCCACAGCCATCAGCCTGACCAACTCTATGCGAAGGAGATGTTGCACTGCATGAGACAAAAGGTGGTAAATAATAAATAAATAAAAGGTGGTCTGACTGGTTCTCTTTTAAGGTGTCTGTGACCAACAGATGCATATATAAGTGAAATCCTGCCCCCTTGTACCCATAGTACAGAATAATGACTTAACGGGTGGACAGCTCCAGATCTGAGGAGTGTGTAGAAGCTTTTCTTCATTTACATTTTAGTCATTTAGCAGACGCTCTTATCCAGAGCAACTTACTAATATTTTTTAAATACTGGCCCCCCGTGGGAATCAAACCCGCAACCCTGGCGTTGCAAACACCATGCTCTACCAACTGAGCTACATCCCTGCCGGCCATTCCCTCCACGACGCTGGGCCAATTGTGCGCCGCCCCATTGGTCTCCCGGTCACGGCCAGCTACAACAGAGCCTGGATTCGAACCAGGCACAGCTATGCAGTGCATTAGCCCACTGTGCCACTCATATCTGACTACAAATCATACCCTATCGCCGTGATTCGTTATGTTGATTAACATGCTGACTTGATTAAGTCAGGTGATAGAGCTGGGCTGGGACAAACCCCTTCACATTCTTGCTCTTCAGGACTTCCTGGAACGACAGAACCAGACCAAAGCAGGAGAATAGTGTTCCAGGTCGAAACAGCTGACCTGGTTGAGAGGTGATGAGACTCAGAACAGTGTTCCAGGTTGAAACAGCTGACCTGGTTGAGAGGTGATGAGACTCAGAACAGTGTTCCAGGTTGAAACAGCTGACCTAGTGGAGAGGTGATGAGACTCAGAACAGTGTTCCAGGTTGAAACAGCTGACCTAGTTGAGAGGTGATGAGACTCAGAACAGTGTTCCAGGTTGAAACAGCTGACCTAGTGGAGAGGTGATGAGACTCAGAACAGTGTTCCAGGTTGAAACAGCTGACCTAGTTGAGAGGTGATGAGACTCAGAACAGTGTTCCAGGTTGAAACAGCTGACCTAGTTGAGAGGTGATGAGACTCAGAACAGTGTTCCAGGTTGAAACAGCTGACCTAGTTGAGAGGTGATGAGACTCAGAACAGTGTTCCAGGTTGAAACAGCTGACCTAGTGGAGAGGTGATGAGACTCAGAACAGTGTTCCAGGTTGAAACAGCTGACCTAGTTGAGAGGTGATGAGACTCAGAACAGTGTTCCAGGTTGAAACAGCTGACCTGGTTGAGAGGTGATGAGACTCAGAACAGTGTTCCAGGTTGAAACAGCTGACCTAGTTGAGAGGTGATGAGACTCAGAATAGTGTTCCAGGTTGAAACAGCTGACCTAGTTGAGAGGTGATGAGACTCAGAATAGTGTTCCAGGTTGAAACAGCTGACCTAGTGGAGAGGTGATGAGACTCAGAACAGTGTTCCAGGTTGAAACAGCCTAGTTGAGAGGTGATGAGACTCAGACATAGTGTTCCAGGTCGAAACAGCCTAGTTGAGAGGTGATGAGACTCAGACATAGTGTTCCAGGTCGAAACAGCCTAGTTGAGAGGTGATGAGACTCAGACATAGTGTTCCAGGTCGAAACAGCCTAGTTGAGAGGTGATAAGACTCAGGCACACCCATTGGTTCTGGAACAGAGAAGGTGCAAATAAGTTAACATGACAGTTCTACCTCAAAAACAAAATATGTGAATGTCAATTAATTTTAAAGCCACCATAGCAGGTAGGACTAAAAAAGGTTCCATAACCTTGCCTAGTAACTATACTAATGATCTGCTGTCCAGAGACTAGTAACACAGTAAAGTAAGCACACTGTTGACTCAAGAGAGGACGCTAAATCAGTCCATCACTGAAACCTCTCAAAATCCAGACCAAAATAAGACAGCTAACCAAGTTAGCTACAAGTCAAGTAATATTTGAAGTAGACTACGCACCCCTCACCCACAGATAAACAAACATTATCAAGAACGCCTAGCTTCACCATCTAAGTTAGCTGCTAATTAACTAGCAAACTAGACTGTTGTTTTGTAAAAGCCAAAGAATGCTAAACTTGTATTATGAATTTCTCGTGCATTTAAATGCCTAGGCTAATATAGCTACCTAGCCAGGTACATGTTGCTAACTTAACCATGAGCTAGCAAGATAACATGCATTGTTTAAATGTAAAACTTGCCCAAGACAGTTCACAGAATTGTCAATTTAAACAAATGTAGCCAATTTAGTCAGCATGAAATAGTTAATCCAGATAGTCTTACCTTTACATGGACTCTACAAGGTGTCGAAAGCGTTCCACAGGGATGCTGGCCCATGTTGTCTCCAATGATTCCAACAGTTGTGTCAAGTTGGCTGGATCTCCTTTGGGTGGTGGACAATTCTTGATACACACAGGAAACTATTGAGCGTGAAAAACCCAGCAGCGTTGCAGTTCTTGACACACTCAATACTACTACCATACCCATTTCAAAGGACCTTAAATACTTTGTCTTGCCCATTCACCCTCTGACATTTACACAATCCATGTCTCACGGCTTACAAAGCCTTCTTTAACCTGCCTCCTCCCCTTTATCTACACTGATTGAAATTGATTTAACAAGTGACATCAATAAGGCATTATAGCTTTCACCTGGATCCACCTGGTTAGTCTATGTCAAGGAAAGAGCATGTTCCTAATGTTTTGTACACATGTTTTGTATATCTGTGTGTTACAAAAAATACGAATAGCTGGCTTGTAGTCGATAACGATGGTATTTCATCAACGCCAATAAAATATGCTAATATGCTAATATTAGGGCAAATAAGTAATTATTTGCAACCTTGTCTCAGAACATTTCTTATTATTCTGTACTCAAACCCAAGACACTCCATTTAGTATAATATGTTACGTTTCGTACGGTATGTATTCATTTGTGGCCATGCATCACCTTTTTCGTATATGTTACAAATTTCAATTCATATGTGTTACGAATTTGAAAATGTACAATATTTACGAATTTTGCAAAACGTACATCATGTTGAGAATTTTGCGAAATGTATGATATGTTACAAATTCTAGCTAGGTGGCTAAAGATAGCTAGCTCGCTAATGTTAGCTAGGCTAGGGGTTAGGGTTAAGTTTAGGAGTTAGGTTAAAGGGTTAGGGGAAGAGTTAGCTAAAAGGGTTAAGGTTAGCTGAAGAGTTAGATAAAAGGGTTAGGGGAAGGGTTAGATAACATGCTAAGTAGTTGCAAAGAATCTAATAAGTAGTAAGTAGTTGACAAGTTGCTAAAATACTAATGTTATCTGTGATGAGACTTGAACGCACAACCTTTGGGTTGCTAGATGTTGGTGTTATACGCCCACCCATTCAACCACCCTCCTTTCACTTTAAGTAACCGTCTGTCTTACGTAACCATGCCAAACGTAACATATTATACTAAGTTGAGTCAAGGATTTACATATTGAATAATATGAAATGCTCCGAGACCAGGTTGCTAATTGTGACTCACCAACTCTTTTGTCTTATGTTTCAAAATTTGAAATTGTGTTTCTTACATTGGATAAAAGTACAGCCTCAGAGCTTCAAAACGGCATCATACACTAGTTGGAGGAAACATTGGGAAGTAATGCTGCTTTAAACTATACATTTATAATCCCATTTAGGAGAAGAAAAACAGCAACATGATTGAATACTTCCAACACATTGCCAAAATGGATTCTCTGAACATTCTCAACAAGTTACCCCATTGGGCAAACCATTTGTGGTCCTCTGTAGCTCAATTGGTAGAGCATGGCACTTGTAACGCCAGGGTAGTGGGTTCGATCCCCGCGACCACCCATATGTAAAAATGTATGTACATGTGACTGTAAGTCGCTTTGGATAAAAGTGTCTGCTAACTGGCATATTATTATTATTTACAGCATGTGTCCAACTCATTCCTCGGAGGGCCGAGTGTCTGCGGGATTTCACTCCTCCCTTGTCCTTGATTGATTAATTAAGGTAACTGAATTAGTAAGGAACTCCCCTCACCTGGTTGTCTAGGTGTTCCTGTCACCCTTCTTAATGTCATATTTTACTCATTTGTCAATATAATCCCTTACTTCATATAAGTAAGCAGTGATATTTTATTCCAGGTATCTATTTTAAAAAATAATAATTGATACGTTGTCTCCTACTGTCCCTTAACATATACTGTAGGGGATTTTCCTCAGTCCTGAAAAAAATAAATAAAAAATCCCCCCTCAGAACACATCGGATAACTCCATGTTTCATTAAATTCACTAAACCTATAAATAACAAGCCCATAACCACCTTCCGGTAATCTAGTGATTTAAACCTGTTGCATTCATTTATTTAAATATAAACCTATGGTTTAATAAATCCACTGTTTGCATTGAACACATCTCTCAGTCTCTCTAGGTATTGACTAATAGTCTCACTGTCTCCCTGCTTACACTCGTGGACTTTGGAGAAGTCGACATGTCTGTGACAATATTCTCTCAGATTATCACAGAGTTGTGCCAATATATCTCCATAAGCCCCTCCCTCTTCCCACTCTAACACCGGCGCGTTCCCATTTCCGGGAACCCAGTTTCCCCTTACTGCCGCCCAGTCCTTCAACACTATCTGTCTGACTGCCCTCTCTAGTTCCCCTGTATTCAGCTTAAATCTGGCGGTCAGCCCTTCCATATCTCTTCTTAACTGGTGTACCCCCGTCTTAGGGTGGGGTATCCCTTCCACTGCTCTCACTACATCTCTCTGCTTCGTTTACTAAATCCTGGCATTAGTAAATTCTATCCACACACCACCAAAAACAAATAACATATTTGCATACACATAACTAGAAAGCATGAATTTAATACCATTCTTGCTTAAACAATGCAATTCAACATTACTCATCACCCAATTTATATTACTTTTTTCACACAGGAAACCCTGTACAATCTCTATCCTCTATTGCTGACTTTCCATCTAACATAATGACTGTAAGTCGCTTTGGATAAAAGCGTCTGCTAAATGGCATATTATTATTATTATTATTATTATTACTTTTCAACATTTCTCAAATCTAATTACCCCCTTGAAGCTTGACCGAAATACAATGTGTTGACGTCATATGCTCAACCCCGTACACGTGACCTTTTTCTCCAACCAGATTTCTCATATCCCTCCTATTCTTTTTTTTTTCCTTCCCCTTGTCTGCTTTTTCCTATGTTTCTGCAGTGTCGGGATTGATGCCCTGTCTTATTACAGTAAGTACAAGGTGCCTTACACTCTCTTGCAAAATGACCCCCCTTGTTACAGTTAAAGCACTTAATCCCCCCGTTGTAGCCTTCACTCTTTCCTGGGATTCTACCCTTACCCGTTATCTCGCCTAGTGTGGCTGTTAAATACTCTGCTCCCTTCTGTTCTTTTCTTACTCGGTCCTGTCTATTATTCTCCCTTCTTTCGTTTTCTGAGTACCACAATTTACATGCATTTGTTTAATCATGGATTCCAGTTTAATTACATCAAGTCGCCCAGTAAAGCCATATTTTTTTCTCCAATTAGGTCCATAATACACATTCCGTTTGTCTCGTATTTCCATATATTTCTCGTCCCCAGTAAATTCTGGGACCTCGTGAGGATTTGCCCCCCATGGTTGGTACTGTTAAAAATCCCTTAGCCACCTCTTCTATATAACAAGTAATTCAAAACAGTTTCACACAACACCTGGAATAACCCCTCCCTGTATAGGTAGTCTTGACTAGTCCCCCAGAATTATCTCATACCGTTACAGGGGAATTTATCCCCTCAAATGTAATCTGACAGTCTCATGCAACAGAAATGGGTTCTCCCTCTCCTAGTGATCTTAACCATCCAAATTTACTCAATTATATTAACCCTCTCTTCACTTCACTCTTTCACTGTGTTTCTTTATCCTGGATTATTCACACGTCATACAAAACTCCCTTGTTGTTTTCCACTTGAAAATTGCCTGTAGACAGTTCTCCTTGTCCTTTGATGTCTGGCCTAACTCTTACTCACATTGCTAAATAGTAGCACAATGTCATAATCTTTACTGGTCCTACACTCACACATTACTAGGTAGTAGATTCTAACACATCTCACACAGTTTCGGAGTGTAATAATTAGTCACTACTAAGAAAGTACTAATCATACTTAAAACAATAACATTTCACAACTATATTTAAGGGTGGAACATTTAGTCATTACTTTTAACCTGTATATATTTTAATTTCTATATCACTAGGTCTAAATTGAAAGGAAAAATCAAAAACTAGCAGACACTAGGCCCTCCATGGAATGTGTTTGACACCCCTGATTTACGGTATTACATTGACTGTTATATAACAAATAACTTTTTACATTGAATTGATTTGTTTACACCCATTTAGCATCGTACACAACGTCTAAAGCTTCTAGGCAGAGCTGCAAAGAGAAAGTCATATCTCAGACTGCCCATCTTAATCTTTTATTTTTATTGGCCAGTCTGAGATATGGCTTTTTCTTTTCAACTCTGCCTAGAAGGTCAGCATCCCGGAGTCGCCGCTTCGCTGTTGATGTTGAGACTGGTGTTTTGCGGGTACTATTTAATGAAGCTGCCAGTTGAGGACTTGTGAGGCGTCTGTTTCTCAAACTAGACACTCTAATGTATTTGTTCTCTTGCTCAGTTGTGCACCGGGGCCTCCCACTCCGCTTTCTATTCTGGTTACAGCCAGTTTGCGCTGTTCTGTGAAGGGAGTAGTACCCAGCGTTGTATGAGATCTTCAGTTTCTTGGCAATTTCTCGCATGGAATAGCCTTCATTTCTCAGAACAAGAAGAAACTGATGAGTTTCAGAAGAAAGTTATTTTTTTCTGGCCATTTTGAGCCTGTAATCAAACCCACAATTTCTGCATTTCTGATATACAACATTTTTCAGCTGTGCTAACATAATTGCAAAAGGGTTTTCCGGGGCGGCAGGTAGCTTAGTGGGTAAGAGCGTTGTGCCAGTAACCGAAAGGTTGCTGGTTCTAATCCCCGAACCGACTAGGTGAAAATTCTGTCAATGTGCCCTTAAGCAAGGCACTTAACCCTAATTGCTCATGTAAGTCGCTCTGGATAAGAGTGTCTACAAAAATGTAAATGTTTTCTAATGATCAATTAACCTTTTAAAATGATAAACTTGGATTAGCAAACACAACGTGCCATTGGAACACAGGACTGATGATTGCTGATAATGGGCCTCTGTACGCCTATGTAGATATTCCATAAAAAATCAGCTGTTTCCAGCTACAATAGCCATTTACTGTATTACTTTAATGGAGCAAAAAATAGTTTTTCTCTCGAAAACAAGGACATTTCTAAGTGACCCCAAACTTTTGAATGGTAGTGTTTATATATATATATATGTGTGCATGTATATATATGGAAATGTATGCACTTAAGAGCGTCTGCTAAATGACTGAAATGTAAAAAAAAAACTAAAAAAAAATCATTTTTTATATATATATATATATATATATATATATATATATATATATATATATATATTTATACAGTGCCTTGCAAAAGTATACAGTTGAAGTCGGAAGTTTACATACACTTAGGTTGGAGTCATTAAAACTCATTTTTCAACCACTCCAGATATTTCGTGTTAACAAACTATAGTTTTGGCAAGTCGGTTAGGAATTCTACTCTGTGCATGACAAAAGTAATTTTTCCAACATTTAATGACAGATTATTTCACTTATAATTCCCTGTATCACAATTCCAGTGGGTCACAAGTTTACATACACAAAGTTGACTGTGCCTTTAAACAGCTTGGAAAATTCCAGAAAATTATGTCATGGCTTTAGAAGCTTCTGATAGGCTAATTGACATCATTTGAGTCAATTGGAGGTGTACCTGTGGATGTATTTCAAGGCCTACCTTCAAACTCAGGGCCTCTTTGCTTGACATCATGGGAAAATCAAAAGAAATCAGCCAAGACCTCAGAAAAATAATTGTAGACCTCCACAAGTCTGGTTCATCCTTGGGAGCAATTTCCAAACGCCTGAAGGTACCACGTTCATCTGTACAAACAATAGTACGCAAGTATAAACACCATGGGACCACGCAGCCGTCATACCGCTCAGGAAGGAGACACATTCTGTCTCCTAGAGATGAACGTACTTGCGAAAATTGCAAATCAATCCCAGAACAACAGCAAAGGACCTTGTGAAGATGCTGGTGGAAACAGGTACAAAAGTATCTATATCCACAGTAAACGAGTCCTATATCGACATAACCTGAAAGGCCACTCAGCAAGGAAGAAGCCACTGCTCCAAAACCGCCATAAAAAAGCCAGACTACGGTTTGCAACTGCACATGGGGACAAAGATCATACTTTTTGGAGAAATGTCCTCTGGTCTGATGAAACAAAAATAGAACTGTTTGGCCATAAGGACCATCGTTATGTTTGGAGGAAAAAGGGGGACCTTGCAAGCCGAAGAACACCATCCCAACCGTGAAGCACGGGTGTGGCAGCATCATGCTGTGGGGGTGCTTTGCTGCAGGAGGGACTGGTGCACTTCACAAAATAGATGGCATCATGAGGAAGGAAAATGATGTGGATATATTGAAGCAACATCTCAAGACATCAGTCATGAAGTTAAAGCTTGGTCGCAAATGAGTCTTCCAAATGGACAATGACCCCAAGCATACTTCCAAAGTTGTGGCAAAATGTCTTAAGGACAACAAAGTCAAGGTTTTGGAGTGGCCATCACAAAGCCCTGACCTCAATCCTATTGAACATTTGTGGGCAGAACTGAAAAAGTGTGTGTGAGCAAGGAGGCCTACAAACGTGATTCAGTTACACCAGCTCTGTCAGGAGGAATGGGCCAAAATTCACCCAACTTATTGTGGGAAGCTTGTGGAAGGCTACCCGAAACGTTTGACCTAAGTTAAACAATTTAAAAGCAATGCTACCAAATACTAACTGAGTGTATGTAAACTTCTGACCCACTGGGAATGTGATGAAAGAAATAAAAGCTGAAATAAATCATTCTCTCTAATATTATTCTGACATTTCACATTCTTAAAATAAAGTGGTGATCCTAACTGACCTAAGACAGGGAATTCTTACAAGGATTAAATGTCAGGAATTGTGAAAAACTGAGTTTAAATGTTTTTGGCAAAGGTGTATGTAAACCTCCGACTTCAACTGTACATCACCCTTGGCGTTTTTCCTTTTTTGTTGCATTACAACCTGTAATTTAAATTGATTTTTATTTGGATTTCATGTAATGGACATACACAAAATAGTCCAAATTTGTGCAGTGAAATGAAAAAAATAACTTGTTTCAAAGAATTATTACAAATAATTCATGGAAAAATGGTGCGTGCCTATGTATTCACCCCCTTTGCTATGAAGCCCCTAAATAAGATCTGGTGCAACCAATTACCTTCAGAAGTCACATAATTAGTTAAATAAAGTCCACCTGTGTGCAATCTAAGTGTCACATGATCTGTCACATGATCTCAGTAAATATACACCTGTTCTGAAAGGCCCCAGAGTCTGCAACACCACTAAGCAAGGGGCACCACCAAGCAAGCGGCACCATGAAGACCAAGGAGCATTCCAAACAGGTCAGGGACAAAGTTGTGGAGAAGTACAGATCAGGGTTGGGTTATAAAAAAATATCTGAAACTTTGAACATCCCACGGAGCACCATTAAATCCATTATAAAAAAATTAAAAGAATATGGCACCACAACAAACCTGCCAAGAGAGGGCCGCCCACCAAAACTCACGGTCAGACAAGGAGGGCGTTAATCAGAGTGGCAACAAAGAGTCCAAAGATGACCCTGAAAGAGCTGCAAAGCACCACAGCGGAGATTGGAGAATCTGTCAATAGGACCACTTTAAGCCGTACACTCCACAGAGCTGGGCTTTTATTTTAATTGTTATTATTATTTTATTTATTTATTTCACCTTTATTTAACCAGGTAAGCCAGTTGAGAACAAGTTCTCATTTACAACTGCGACCTGGCCAAGATAAAGCAAAGCAGTGCAAAAAAAATAAAAATAAACACAGAGTTACATATGGAGTAAACAAAACGTACAGTCAATAACACAATAGACAATATATATACAGTGTGTGCAAATGTAGTAAGTTATGGAGGTAAGGCAATAAATAGGCCATAGTGCAAAATATTTACAATTTAGTATTAACACTGGAGTGATAGATGTGCAGAAGATGATGTTCAAATTAGCAAAATAAATAACAATGTAAAAAACAAGATGGGGATGAGGTACTTGGCTGGGCTAATTACAGATGGGCTGTTTACAACGAGCGCATACAGGTCACAATGGAAGAGTGGCCAGAAAAAAGCCATTGCTTAAAGAAAAACAAAACAAACACACACGTTTGGGAGACTGCTAGTGCTGTGAAACATGTTTCCTTTCCACTCACTTTTCAGATTTCCCCCACCATTTTGTGTGTGTGTTCAGTTGTGTGAGTGTGTGTGCGTGTATGTGTTTGTTCATGTGTGTTCATGCCTGTGTGTGTGTGTGTGTTCATTCCTCTGTGTGTGTGTGTGTGTGTGTGTGTGTGTGTGTGTGTGTGTTTATGTCCAAACCAGCTGTATCCATTAGTCTGGGTCCTTCACCTTTGACGTCTCAATCAGAGGGAAATAAATCCACCTGAGAAAGCACCTATGCTCAGGTTCCATCAACCCTCTTTAATCAGCCCTCACTCACAAGAACACGGCAGCCATTCTAAGTCAGTGCAGTTAAATGGAGCTTGAAATTGCTGTTTCTTTTTCATGTGAGGAACAAGTGTTTGGAGACCAGTAGCCAAGTCAAACACATTTAGTTTTGCAGTGACCCAATATTAAATAATAACTTCATGTTTTTCTGTTTTTCACTCCATGTAAATACACAGCGATTAGGATCACAGACTCTCTCCCTTTCTTTGAAAAAAAGACATGATTCATAAATCATATTTAATGTTTGATCTACAACAACTGTTTAAATGCAGCGTGGCCATTTATCAAATCAATCTTCACTCCTTCGAGTCCTTGCAGAGGGCAGAACAGAATGAATAACTGGAAACATTGCATAATACAATCCCACATCTATCTTTAGTAACCTATAATCCCACATCTATCTTTAGTAACCTATAATCCCACATCTATCTTTAGTAACCTATAATCCCATATCTATCTTTAGTAACCTATAATCCCACATCTATCTTTAGTAACCTATAATCCCAGATCTATAATCCCAGATCTATCTTTAGTAACCTATAATCCCAGATCTATAATCCCAGATCTATCTTTAGTAACCTATAATCCCAGATCTATCTTTAGTAACCTATAATCCCAGATCTATAATCCCAGATCTATCTTTAGTAACCTATAAACCTGTAACCATCAGACCAGTAACAGTAACAGTGTCTCAGGTAGCTGACGCAGAAAGCCGGTCAATAGGAGGCCATTATCACTAGCAGTGAGGTTACACCATCTGGATGGTAAAGTAATAGTATTCTAGATGTAAACCTAGTTTTTACCACATGTTAATTCATGCTTCTGGCTGCATTTTAAATTGAATGTCTTGCGGTTCTTTTTATGTTGCGATGGTTGAGAGCTCTTACCAAACATATTTATATGTATTCATTCCTATAGGCTACCTGTAAATTGTACAATAAAACTTGAACTTCCAATAATGTTTTCTCTATTTTATCATTTGTATTCTTTATGTGAATACCAAAAGGCAGAAATATTCTAGTTTTCAAGTGTCATTAGTCGTATACGTTTACATTTTAGCAGACGCTCTTATCCAGAGCGACTTGCAGTTAGTGCATATATAACTAGGTGGGACAACCACAAACTGTGCATTCGGAATAGTATTCAGACCCCCTTTACTTTTTCAACATTTTGTTACGTTACAGCCTTATTCTAAAATTGATTAAATAAATAAAAATCATAAATCTACACACAATACCCCATAATTACAAAGTGAAAACAGGTTTTTCGAAATGTTGGCAAATGTATTAAAAATAAATAACTGAAATAGCTTATTTACATAAGTATTCAGACCCTTCGCAATAAGACTAGAAATTAAGCTCAGGTGCATCCTGTTTCCATTGATCATCCTTGAGACGTTTCTACAACTTGATTGGAGACCACCTGTGGTACATTAAATTGATTGGACATGATTTGGAAAGGCACACACCTGTCTATATTAGGTCCCACAGTCGACAGTGCATGTCAGAGCAAAAACCAAGCCATGAGGTCAAAGGAATTGTCCGTAGAGCTCCGAGACAGGATTGTGTCGAGGCACAGATCTGGGGAAGGGTACCAAAAAAGGTCTGCAGCATTAAAGGTCCCCAAGAACACAGTGGCCTCCATCATTCTTAAATGGAAGAAGTTTGGAACCACCAAGTCTCTTCCTAGAGCTGGCCGCCCGGCCAAACTGAGCAATCGGGAGAGAAGGACCTTGGTCACGGAGGTGACCAAGAACCCGATGGTCACTCTGACAGAGCTCCAGAGTTCCTCTGTGGAGATGGGAGAACCTTCCGGAAGGACAATCATCTCTGCAGCACTCCACCAATCAGGCCTTTATGGTAGAGTGGTGAGACGGAAGCCACTCCTCAGTAAAAGGCACATGACAGCCCGCTTGGAGTTGGCAAAAGGCACCTAAAGGACTATCAGACCATGAGAAACAAGAACTCTTTGGCGTGAATGCCAAGCGTCACATCTGGAGGAAACCTGGCACCATCCCTACGGTGAAGCATGGTGGTGGCAGCATCATGCTGTGGGGATGTTTTTAGGTGGCAGGGACTGGGAGACTAGTCAGAATCGAGAGAAAGATGAACGGAGCAAAGTACAAAGAGATACTTGATGAAAACCTGCTCCACAGCGCTCAGGACCTCAGACTGGGGCGAAGGTTCACCTTCCAACAGGACAACGACCCTAAGCACACAGTCAAGACAATGCAGGAGTGGCTTCGGGACAAGTCTCTGAATGTCCTTGAGTGGCTCAGCCAGAGCCCGGACTTGAACACGATCGAACATCTCTGGAGAGACCTGAAAACAGCTTTGCAGTATTCTTCACATCCAACCTGACAGAGCTTGAGAGGAGCTGCAGAGAAGAATGGGAGAAACTCCCCAAATACAGGTGTGCCAAGCTTGTAGCGTCATAGTAGCCTAGAACACTTCATACCCAAGAAGACTCGAGGCTGTAATCGCTGCCAAAGGTGCTTCAACAAAGTACTGAGTAAAGGGTCTGAATAGTTATGTAAATGTGATTTTTCCGTTTATTTTATAAATTTGCTAATATTTCTAAAAACCTGTTTTCACTTCTTCATTATGGGATATTGTGTGTAGATTGATGAGGGGGAAAAACAATTTAATCCAGTTTACAATAAGGCTGTAACAAAATGTGGGAAAAGTCAAGGGGTCTGAATACTTTATGAAAACACTGTATCACAGTCATAGTAAGTAAATGTTTTTCTCAATAAAGTAGCTATCAGCAAGGTTAGAGCTGGTAAGAAAACAATAGTTTAAGATACTCTTTGAAGAGGGTTTCAGATGTTTTCGGAAGATGGGCCAAGAGATCAGAGGTGGCAGAACAGAGTACTCGTGTTGGGGTTTAGGGTTTGAGGATAGCCTGAAGATAGCAGTTCCTCTTGCTGCTCCGAAGGCAAGTACCATGGTCTTGTAGTGGATGCGAGCTTCGACTGGAAGCCAGTGGAGTGGAGGAGATGAGTGTCATCCGCATAGCAATGATAGGAGAGACCATGTGAGGATATGACAGAGCCGAGTGACTTGGTGTATAGAGAGAAATAGGAGAGGGCCTAGAACTGAGCCCTGGGGGAAACTAGTAGTGAGAGTACGTGGTGCAGACACAGATCCTCTCCACGTCACCTGGTAGGAGCGACCTGCCAGGTAAGATGCAATCCAAGAGTGTGCAGAGCCTGAGACGCCCAGGTCTGAGAGGGTGGAGAGAAGAATCTGATGGTTCACGGTGTCGAATGCAGCGGATAGATCTAGGTGAGAACAGAGGAGAGAGAGTCAGCTTTGGCAGCGCGGAGATCCTCCGTGACACAGAGAAGAGCAGTCTCGGTTGAGTGACCTGTCTTGAAACCTGACTGGTTAGAGTCAAGAAAGTAATTCTAAGAGATAGCGAGAGAGTTGGTCAGAGACAGCACGCTCAAGTGTTTTGGGAAAAAAAAGAAAGAAGGGATACCGGTCAGTAGTTTTTGACATCAGAAAAGTTGAGTGTTGGTTTCTTGAGGAGGGGAGTGACTCGGGCCATTTTGGAGTAAGAGGGGATACAGCCAGTCGTCAGGGTGAGCTGCATTCATGTATATATATATATATATATAATATCGGCATAATCTATAACAGGAATGAATGTTGACTGAATGATCTGTTGTCTACTATTTAATGAAAGGAAAGCCCTATCACTATAGAAGAAGCCCAACTTAATTCTTAATTTCTTGACTAACTCATCAACATGGTTTTTAAAAGACAGGTTTTCATCAATCCAGATGCCCAGATATTTATAGGCGGGGACACGATCAATGGGGGCCGCCATCTAACGTACTTATGCACAAATCATCAGTTACATTATTACATGATTTGGAAAAAAACATGTACTTGGTTTTACCAGCATTTAGTCCCAACTTCAGGTCAACCGAGGCTTTCTGCAAGGTAGTAAAAGCAGACTGAAGAGTCAGCAGAGTCTGAGCTGCCGTAGGGGCAGTAGCGTATACAACAGGGTCATCTGCATACAGATGGAAGTTACAGGTTTGTACAGATAGACCAATGCTGTTAATATAAATAGTGAAAAGAACTTGACCAAGAATCGAATTCTGTGGGACACCTTTTGTTATGTCTAAAAATCCTGATTTAACGCCATCAATAAATGCACACTGCGTTCTGTCTTTTAAATAATTCTCAAACCAGCTACAAGCAGCGTGATCTAAGCCAATCGTTGAGAGTTTCTGAATAAGTAAGGTGTGATCCACAGTGTCGAATGCCTTGGACAGGTCAATGAAGAGGGCCGCACAGTGTTTCTTCGTATCTAAACAATTTATGACATTATTTAAAACCATAGACATAGCAGAGATGGTACAATGATCTGGTCTGAACCCTGAACCCTGGGACGATAATTATTTACTTCACTCGGGTTGCCACCTTTATGTAGAGGAAGCAGATGGGCCGCCTTCCAAACTCTAGGGATAGTACTCAATATAATTGTCCAGTTAAAAATATGTGTTAATGCTTCCGCAATCAATGGAGCAGAAAGCTGTAATGAGAAGGGATCAAGCATATCAGCCCCAGAAGATGTTTTTACATCAATCATTAGTAGTTGTTCCATTACATCAGAAGCAGACAGTGGCTCCAGAGATTACAAGGATTCACTGGGGGTTGTCTGGTCCTCTATCAAGTCGACTAGCGGAAGGAGAGAGACGAGCAGTATACTGACCGACCCGGGTCTATTAAACCAAGATTTCTTTCAAACAAAAAACCGGCGGACATAAAATGTTGATTAAAAGCATGACCTATCAAATTTTTTTCAATAATGATGTCAGAGTTCAGTATAACTTGCTTGGGTAGGAGAGGAATTTCCACACTTTATCGCCTTAACTGTTTTCCAAAATGTAGATGATCACCAGCAGAATCAGCGATAGAACTTAGGACTTAGGATGTAGCTTGATTTAGCCTTTATTACTAAGGAAAAGCTGCCAGTCAACAAATAGCATCAGCCGGGGAGTTAGAGGCAGAAGCTTGAAATGTAGAATGATAGAAAGTGGCTTTAGCAGTGAATACAGAGGAAGAAAAGGTAGCGAGGAGGGAATGAAAGGATGATAGGTCCTCCAGATGTTTCATTTTTCTCAATTTTCGCTCTGCTGCCCGCAGCCCTGTTGTTTAAGCTCTGAATGAGTCACTCAGCTACGGAGCTGGAGGGGAGGGCCGTGCCGGCCAGGGGGAAAGGGGACAGTGCGCGTCATAGGATGTGGGAAGGGAAGAGAGTAAGGTCGAAGAGGCAGAATCAGGAGGCAGGAGGGAGAAGGATTTGAAAGGAGGGAGGGGGGTTGCAGTGAGATTAGTAGGCGAACAGGTCAAGCAGATTCCTAGCCTTGTGAGTTGGAGGGGACTTGGAAAGGGTGAGGTCAAAAGAGGCAAGGAATGGAAAGAGAGAGTTGGAAAGCTCAGAGCCTAAGATTTTCACTGTACCCTGCAATCACACCTGCAACCCTGTACATGTGACTATTAAACACTCTGAATCTCTGAATCTGAATCTGAAAAGCTACAGATGAGCAAAATGAGATGTGAAAATAACTAGATAAGATGCTAAAGTGAGAGATGTGGAGCCTTCCTCTCTTTCCTTCTTCAGAACAACTCTGCAGAACCGTTTTTTGTTTCGGCGACGGCCTTAGTTTTGTGACGAGACCACCGCTTACAGAAAACCGCTGAGAAACCAGGGGAGGCTGAAGTACTAATACTAATTGCTGATTGGAGAGGGGAAACCACTCCCCCTCCATTACAGCCACCGATTACCAAACGAACAACAGTCACAAATTGCCCCGCCCCTTGATCCTGGTTGATGTGTCAACAATCATCTGCTAGTTAATGGCAGTCAGCAGTTCACACACCAAGTAGACCACTGGGAAGACAGGAAGCACTTAAAGTAGCTGGCCCATGCAACAAGACAGCACTAGATCAGAACAGATAAAGACAAAAAATATATACTTATCACTCCTGGAGATATCAGGAATCCTCTAGCTATAGAATGAAGCACGTATGTACAGGATACACATGTTGTACACCGTCCAACAAAATGTTTACTTGCAGGTTCCTTCTCGACAATGCAACAACAAAAGTAATTTGGGAACCGTGCACCCAAATTATTACCAACACATCGACTGTCTAACTCGCGGAAATTCAACTCTTGATCACTGCTACACGCCTTTTCGACACAGGTATAAGGCCCTCTCCCGCCCTCCTTTCGAAAAATCCGACCATACTCC
>LR778257.1:44670304-44715860 GCA_902810595.1 Coregonus sp. 'balchen'
TAAGGATCCCCAACAGTCCAAACCCATAAGGACCCCCTAACGCATCCGTCCCCATAAGGACCCTCAACAGTCAGTCCCCCTTTTTATAAGGGTCCCCCTAACGTCAGTCCCGTCTTAAAGGATCCCCCCTTTAACAGTCAGCCAGTCCATAAGGGCCCCTAACTCGTCCTCCTATAAGGATCCCTCTAAACAGTCAGTCCATCCTATAAGGATCCCTTAACGTCAGTCCAGTCCTATAAGATCCCTCCTAAAAAGTCAGTCCAGTCTATAAGGATCCTCTAACAGTCCAGTCCTAAAGGATCCCTCTAACAGTCAGTCCAGTCCTATAAGGATCCCTCTAACAGTCAGTCCTATAAGGATCCCTCTAACAGTCCAGTCCTATAAGGATCCCTCTAAAAAGCAGTCCTTCCCATAAGGATCCCTCTAAAAGTCCGTCCGTCCCATAAGGATCCCTCTAACCAGTCAGTTCCAGTCCATTAAGGATCCCTTAACAGTCAGTCCAGTCCTATAAGGATCCTCTAACAGTCAGTCCAGTCCTATAAGGATCCCTCTAACGTCAGTCCAGTTCCCATAGGATCCCTCTAAAAAGTCAGTCCAGTCCATAAGGATCCCTCTAACGTCAGTCCAGTCCCATAAGGATCCCTCTAAAAAGTCAGTCCAGTCTATAGGATCCCTCTAACAGTCCAGTCCTAAAGGATCCCTCTAAAAAGTCAGTCCAGTCCATAAGGATCCCTCTAACAGTCAGTTTCCCGTTCCTAAAGGATCCCCTAACATCAGCCAGTCCTTAAGGATCCCTCTAACAGTCCAGTCCTTATAAGGATCCCTCTAACAGTCAGTCCAGGCTATAAGGACCCTCTAACAGTCCTAGTCCTATAAGGATCCCTAACAGTTTCCCCGTCCTATAAGGATCCCTCTAAACACAGTCCAGTCTATAAGGATCCCCCGAAAAGGGCAGTCCAGTCTATAAGGATCCCTCTAACAGCCCTCCGTCCTATAAGGATCCCTCTAACAGTCAGTCCAGTCCTATAAGGATCCCTTAAACAGTCAGCCAGTTCCATAAGGATCCCTCTAACAGTCAGTCCAGTCCATAAGGATCCCTCTAACCATCCAGTCCTATAAGGATCCCTCTAACAGTCCCGTCCTCTATAAGGATCCCTCTAAAAGTCAGTCCAGTCCCATAAGGATCCCTCTAACAGTCAGTCCAGTCCTATAAGGATCCCCCAACAGTCAGTCCAGTCTATAAGGATCCCTCTAAAAGGTCAGTCCAGTCCTATAGGATCCCCTCTAACAGTCCAGTCCTATAAGGATCCCTCTAACCCGTCCAGTCCCATAAGGATCCCTCTAACAGTCATCCTCCTATAAGGATCCCTCTACAGTCCATCCAGTCCTATAAGGATCCCTCCTAACAGTCAGTCCAGTCCTATCAGGATCCCTCTAACATCCATTCCTATAAGATCCCTCTACAGTCCAAGTCCTCAGTCCTATAAGGATCCTCTACATCATCCAGTCCTATAATGATCCCTCTACGTCAGTCCATCCCTATAGGATCCCTCTAAATCCAGTCCAGTTCTATAAGGATCCCTCAACAGTCAGTCACAGTTCTATAAGGACCTCTAACCGTCCGTCAGTCCTACAGGATTCCCTCTAACATTCATCCAGACCTATAAAGGGATTCCATCTAACAGGTCAGTCCAGTCCTATAAGGATCCCTCTAACAGTCAGTCCAGTTTCGATAAGGATCCCTCTAACAGTCATCCAGTCAATAGGATCCCTCTACCGTCCAGTCAGTCCTATAAGGATCCCTCTAACGTTCATCCAGTTGTCTATAAGGATTCCCTCTAACAGTCGTCCTATAATGATCTCTCTAACATGTCAGTCCAGTCCTATAAAGATCCTCTCTAACAATCATTCCAGTTCTATAAGGAGCCCTCTAACAGTCAGTCCAGTTCTATAAGGACCCCTAACATCCCAGTCCTATAAGGATCCCTCTAACAGTCAGTCCTAAATAAGGATCCCTCTAACAGTCCAGGTCCTATAAGGATCCCTCTAACCTCAGTCCAGTCCTATAAGAGCCTCTAACAGTCCAGTCCCTATAGGATCCCTCTAACATCATCCAGTCTTCTATAAGGATCCCTCTAACAGTCCAGTCCTATAAGGATCCCTTCTAAAGTCCTTCCATTCCGATAAGATCTCTCTACCAGGTCAGTCCCGTTCCATAAGGATCCCTCTAACAGTCAGTCCAGTCCTATAAGGATCCCTCTAACATTCCGTCTATAAGGATCCCTCTAACATTCCAGTCCCAGTCCTAATAGGATCCCTCTAACAGTCCAGTCCAGTCCCTATAAGGATCCCTCGAACAGTCCATCCTTAAGGAATCCCTCGAACATCAGTCCATTCTATAAGGATCCCTCTAACAGTCCAGTCCTATAGGATCCCTCTAACATCCAGTCCTATAAGGATCCCTCTAACAGTCCAGTCCTATAAGGATCCCTCAACAGTCGTCCAGTCATATAAGATCCCTCTAACAGTCCAGTCCTATAAGGATCCCTCAACAGTCAGTCCAGTCTATAAGGATCCTCTAACAGTCAGTCCAGTCCATATAAGGATCCCTCTAACGGTCAGTCCAGTCCTATAAGGATCCCTCTAACAGTCCAGTCCTATAAGGATCCCTCTAACAGTCAGTCCAGTCCTATAAGGATCCCTCTAACAGTCAGTCCAGTCCTATAAGGATCCCTCTAACAGTCAGTCCAGTCCTATAAGGATCCCTCTAACAGTCAGTCCAGTCCTATAAGGATCCCTCTAACAGTCAGTCCAGTCCTATAAGGATCCCTCTAACAGTCCAGTCCTATAAGGATCCCTCTAACAGTCAGTCCAGTCCTATAAGGATCCCTCTAACAGTCAGTCCAGTCCTATAAGGATCCCTCTAACAGTCAGTCCAGTCCTATAAGGATCCCTCTAACAGTCAGTCCAGTCCTATAAGGATCCTCTAACAGTCAGTCCAGTCCTATAAGGATCCCTCTAACAGTCAGTCCAGTCCTATAAGGATCCCTCTAACAGTCAGTCCAGTTCTATAAGGATCCCTCTAACAGTCAGTCCAGTCCTATAAGGATCCCTCTAACAGTCAGTCCAGTCCTATAAGGATCCCTCTAACAGTCAGTCCAGTCCTATAAGGAATCCTCTACCAGTCAGTCCGTCCTATAAGGATCCCTCTAACAGTCAGTCCAGTCCTATAAGGATCCCTCTAACAGTCAGTCCAGTCCTATAAGGATCCCTCTACCAGTCAGTCCAGTCCTATAAGGATCCCTCTAACCAGTCAGTCCAGTCCTATAAGGATCCCTTAACAAGTCAGTCCCAGTCCTATAAGGATCCTCTAACAGTTCAGTCCAGTCCTATAAGGATCCCTCTACCAGTCAGTCCAGTCCTATAAGGATCCCTCTAACAGTCAGTCCAGTCCTATAAGGATCCCTCTACCAGTCAGTCCAGTCCTATAAGGATCCCTCTAACAGTCAGTCCAGTCCTATAAGGATCCCTCTAACAGTCAGTCCAGTCCTATACGTAGTAAAGTTATATAAAGGACCTTGGCGTTACTCTGGTCCCTGATCTCTCTTTTGTAGAACATATCAAGAATATTTCAAGGACAGCTTTTTTCCATCTTCGTAACATTGCAAAAATCAGAAAGCTTTTGTCCAAAAATGACACAGAAAAGCTAATCCATGCTTTTGTCACTTCTAGATTAGACTACTGCAATGCTCTACTCTCCGGCTACCCGGATAAAGCACTAAATAAACTTCAGCTAGTGCTAAACACGGCTGCTAGAGTCTTGACTAGAACCAAAAAATGTGATCATATTACTCCAGTGCTAGATTCTCTCCACTGGCTTCCTGTTAAGGCTAGGGCTGATTTCAAGGTTTTACTGCTAACCTACAAAGCATTACATGGGCTTGCTCCTACCAATCTCTCTGATTTGGTCCTGCCGTACATACCTACACGTACGCTACGGTCACAAGACGCAGGCCTCCTTATTGTCCCTAGAATTTCTAAGCAAACAGCTGGATGCAGGGCTTTCTCCTATAGAGCTCCATTTTTATGGAATGGTCTGCCTATCCATGTGAGAGACGCAGACTCGGTCTCGACCTTTAAGTCTTTACTGAATACTCATCTCTTCAGTAGGTCCTATGATTGAGTGTAGTCTGGCCCAGGGGTGCGAAGGTGAACGGAAAGGCACTGGAGCGACAAACCGCCCTTGCTGTCTCTGCCTGGCCGGTTCCTGTCTCTCCACTGGGATTCTCTGCCTCTGACCCTATTACGGGGGCTGAGTCACTGGCTTACTGGTGCTTTCCATGCTGTCCCTAGGAGGGGTGCATCACTTGAGTGGGTTGAGTCACTGACGTGATCTTCCTGTCTGGTTTGTCGCCCCCTCTGGCTCGTGCAGTGGAGGAGATCTTCATGGGCTATACTCAGCCTTGTCTGAAAAAAGGAGCGACCCAAGGATGTGTGTGTTTTGGGGACCTTTAACAGAATGTGACTGGCAGAACGGGTGTTGTATATGGAGGATGATCTATCAATTACATTTCCGTAATCTAGCATGGGCAGGATAGTCATCTGAATCAGGGTTAGTTTGGCAGCTGGGGTGAAAGAGGAGCGATTACGATAGAGGAAACCAAGTCTAGATTTAACCTTAGCCTGCAGCTTTGATATGTGCTGAGAGAAGGACAGTGTACCGTCTAGCCGTACTCCCAAGTACTTGGATGAGGTGACTACCTCAAGCTCTAAACCCTCAGAGGTAGTAATCACACCGGTGGGGAGAGGGGCATTCTTCTTACCAAACCACATTACCTTTGTTTTGGAGGTGTTCAGAACAAAGTTAAGGGCAGAGAACGCTTGTTGGACACTAAGAAAGCTTTGTTGTAGAGCGTTTAACACAAAATCCGGGGAGGGGCCAGTTGAGTACAAGACTGTATCGTCTGCATATAAATGGATGAGAGAGCTTCCTACTGCCTGAGCTGTGTTGTTGATGTAAATTGAGAAGAGCGTGGGGCCTAGGATGGAGCCTTGGGGTTCTCCCTTGGTGACAGGCAGTGGCTGAGACAGCAGATGTTCTGACTTTACACACTGCACTCTTTGAGAGAGGTAGTTAGCAAACCAGGCCAAAGACCCCTCAGAGACACCAATACTCCTTAGCAGTCCCACAAGGATGGAATGGAACTTTGTAGCGTGGCAGGGGAAAAAGAGGGAGGAGCATCGGGGCTAGTCGCATTAGAAGGGGAGGGAGATGAGGAAATGTTGGACGTGCAAGGAGGCATGGCTGAGTCAAATAGGAATCCTGACTTAATGAAGTGGTGATTAAAGAGCTCAGCCATGTGCTCCTTGTCAGTAACAACCACATCATCAACATTAAGGGACATGGGCAGCTGTGAGGAGGAGGGTTTATTCTCCAGGTCTTTAACCGTTTTCCAGAACTTCTTGGGGTTAGACCCACAGAGAGAGAACTGCTCCTTAAAGTAACTAACTGTGGCCTTCCGGATAGCCTGAGTGGACTTATTTATCATTTGCCTGAACGAGAGCCAGTCAGCCTGAGTATGAGTGTGCCGAGCCTTTCGCCAAATGGAATTCTTGAGGTGGAGTAACTCTGCCAGATCACGGTCGAACCAGGGGCTGAACCTGTTTTTAATTCTCATTTTCTTTATGGGGGCGTGTTTGTTAACAATACCAATGAAAATATAAAAAAAGAAGGTCCAAGCGTCTTCGACAGAGGAGATCAAGCTGATTCTATTCCAATTTACAGAGGCCAGGTCATGAAGGAAGGCTTGCTCATTCACTTACATTTACATTTACATTTTAGTCATTTAGCAGACGCTCTTATCCAGAGCGTCTTACAGGAGCAATTAGGGTTAAGTGCCTTGCTCAAGGGCACATTTACGTCATTTAGCAGACGCTCTTATCCAGAGCGACTACAAATTGGTGCATTCACCCTATAGCCAGTGGGATAACCACTTTACAATTATACTTTTTTTTTTTTTTTGGGGGGGGGGGGGGGGGGGGGGGGTAGAAGGATTACTTTATCCTATCCCAGGTGTTCCTTAAAGAGGTGGGGTTTCAAATGTCTCCGGAAGGTGGTGAGTGACTCCGCTGTCCTGGCGTCGTGAGGGAGCTTGTTCCACCATTGGGGTGCCAGAGCAGCGAACAGTTTTGACTGGGCTGAGCGGGAACTATGCTTCCGCAGAGGAAGGGGAGCCAGCAGGCCAGAGGTGGATGAACGCAATGCCCTCGTTTGGGTGTAGGGACTGATCAGAGCCTGAAGGTATGGAGGTGCCATTCCCCTCACTGCTCCATAGGCAAGCACCATGGTCTTGTAACGGATGCGAGCTTCAACTGGAAGCCAGTGGAGTGTGCGGAGGAGGGGGGTGACGTGAGAGAACTTGGGAAGGTTGAACACCAGACGGGCTGCGGCATTCTGGATGAGTTGTAGGGGTTTAATGGCACAGGCAGGGAGCCCAGCCAACAGCGAGTTGCAGTAATCCAGACGGGAGATGACAAGTGCCTGGATTAGGACCTGTGCCGCTTCCTGTGTAAGGCAGGGTCGTACTCTCATTCAAGTTCTTTAGCTGGCGTCTATGACAAATCAGGACAGGTCATTTCACTGAGCAGCCAATACGAACACAGGCTGTAAAACAGTGATCACTAAGGTCATTACAGAAAACACCAGACTGATACCTGTGTATTTCCTACGACCATCACAATTCTACACAGCATTTCAATGACAAGCCATACACAAATGCTGTGTAGAATTGTGATGGTCGTAGGAAACACATTTCTGGGATGCTTGATTGTTTTTCTTGCTTTACTGGGAAGTATCACAGAGCTGTCTCTAATCAACCTGCATACTGAGAATCACAGAGCTGTCTCTAATCAACGTAAAAACCCTCCTATAAAGCCAACTGTAGACACTCATATAGTATTGATTTTTCCAATCAACTGTAGACTACACACTAGTAATATTTAAAAAATATTTGTTGTCATACAATCTCATTTTCGCAGTTTTGTGTATGGTTTGTCATTGAAATGCTGTGTAGAATTGTGATGGTCTTAGGAAACATTTTAGCATATAACAATATCAGTGGAGGCTGCTGAGGGGAGGACGGCTCATTATAATGGCTGGAATGGAGTGAATGGAATGGTTTCAAACACATGGAAACCATGGAAACCATATGTTTGATGTGCTCGATATCGTTCCAATAATACCGTTCCAGCCATTACTATGAGCCCGTCCTCCCCAATTAAGGTGCCACCAGCCACCTGTGAACAATATATTGTCAATATTTTTTACTGTTTATTTTGATTTATCCATTGTTCACTGTTAATTCAAGTAAATATCTAGGTAGATGTTGTATCTAACACACCCAGATGTACAGTATTTCCAGAGATCTATTTCCACATATAGGCTCCTGCACTGATTATATTCCGACCTGGAAAGCAGCTGGGCTTCCCTCCTCCTACATCACATTTCTTATGCATTGTTTTACAGCCAACTACTCTCATGCCAGGATGCACTCCAGATACCCTTTCTGGTCGTGGCAAACAGCTATCCCCATTACAAAGTTAGATGAGCAACACAGAATATCCCTGGAGTGTTTACCTGTACAGGGGGTGGAAAATATGATTTTTATGGCAGAGTAGACTTCACAATAGCTGTGGTAAAGTAGAATAGATAGCCGGGGTCCAAAAGCTTATTTAACAGTTGATGTCGTGCGGCTACATCATTTGTGCAGGCGGCACAACTCGTTTGGAAAATGTAAGTCCCCGAATTGCTGCGGGCCGCGCAGGGGAGAGGGGGAGATCTAATCAGTCTGCGGTAGGGTAGAGCATGTCTGCCACAGTCAGGCCCTGGGATGAAAGAGCGCTTTGGGACCGCTTCCTCTATCATGTCTATAGCGTCTTTAAAGGGACTGGGGCAGGTAAGGGACACATCAGCTTTGCATAAATGGCCAATCAACTTGTAATAGGGAGATGTGGTTCTCCATGTCCTGGTATTTAAAGAAAAGTCAACATAATGTGTTCCCACTGCATACCATCCAGGTCAAACTGACATTGTTTACTCAGGAAAAGATAAAACAACAACAACACTGTGTTGATAAATTGGACTAATGTATTATTCCAGAGACAGGAGTGTCTGGTGACCACATGACTCATGTATTATTCCAGAGACAGGAGTGTCTGGTGACCACATGACTCATGTATTATTCCAGAGACAGGAGTGTCTGGTGACCACATGACTCATGTATTATTCCAGAGACAGGAGTGTCTGGTGACCACATGACTCATGTATTATTCCAGAGACAGGAGTGTCTGGTGACCACATGACTCATGTATTATTCCAGAGACAGGAGTGTCTGGTGACCACATGACTCATATATTATTCTAGAGACAGGAGTGTCTGGTGACCACATGACTCATGTATTATTCCAGAGACAGGAGTGTCTGGTGACCACATGACTCATGTATTATTCCAGAGACAGGAGTGTCTGGTGACCACATGACTCATGTATTATTCCAGAGACAGGAGTGTCTGGTGACCACATGACTCATGTATTATTCCAGAGACAGGAGTCTCTGGTGACCACATGTGTCTGTGCTATAGTAATACGCAGTCATATCTAAGGGATTGATCAACCCTGGTCAGGTCTGGTGGTCAGGTTCCTTCATAATGCACCAAGGCTCTGGTCAAAGTCATCCTCTATAAAGGCTAAAAGGATGGACAAAGTCACCTTCTTTGATAATATCGAGTCACAGCATCCACCACCATGATAATCCACCACCATGATAATCCACCACCATGATAATCCACCACCATGATAATCCACCACCATGATAATCCACCACCATGATAAACCAGCACCATGATAATCCACCACCATGATAAACCAGCACCTTGATAATCCACCACCATGATAAACCAGCACCATGATAATCCACCACCATGATAATCCACCACCATGATAATCCACCACCATGATAATCCACCACCATGATAATCCACCACCATGATAATCCACCACCATGATAAACCACCACCATGATAATCCACCACCATGATAATCCACCACCATGATAATCCACCACCATGATAAACCAGCACCATGATAATCCACCACCATGATAAACCAGCACCTTGATAATCCACCACCATGATAATCCACCACCATGATAATCCACCACCATGATAATCCACCACCATGATAATCCACCACCATGATAATCCACCACCATGATAATCCACCACCATGATAAACCACCACCATGATAATCCACCACCATGATAATCCACCACCATGATAATCCACCACCATGATAATCCACCACCATGATAATCCACCACCATGATAAACCACCACCATGATAATCCACCACCATGATAATCCACCACCATGATAATCCACCACCATGATAATCCACCACCATGATAATCCACCACCATGATAAACCAGCACCATGATAATCCACCACCATGATAAACCAGCACCTTGATAATCCACCACCATGATAAACCATCACCATGATAAACCAGCACCATGATAAACCACCACCATGATAAACCACCACCATGATAAACCAGCACCATGATAATCCACCACCATGATAAACCAGCACCATGATAATCCACAAACCATGATAAACCAGCACCATGATAAACCAGCACCATCATATCCACCACCATGATAAACCAGCACCATGATAATCCACCACCATGATAAACCACCACCATGATAAACCAGCACCATGATAAACCACCACCATGATAATCCACCACCATGATAAACCAGCACCATGATAAACCACCACCATGATAAACCACCACCATGATAAATCAGCACCATGATAAACCAGCATAATTTTGGGCCAGGATTGTATCAGATCGCTCTTTGTTGGCTGTGCAACTTTTTAAAACAATGTTCCCGCGTTGGCAGGGCCATAATCATGGTACATGTTGCATTCGTTGGCTCAATTGGAAATTACCTTCAAATGTCAATCTTAATATAACATGGATCTACCGCTCATGGGACTGAATCCGGCCCTAAAACCCTGCTCTGCCGCATTCCCACGTACGTGTATTGTTGTAGTTACTCATCAGCACCAAGAGATGGAGACAAAACCCAGCCCAAAGAGAGGGCTGTTCTCCTGCATCTCTAAACAGGGAGGAACCCCAGCCCAAAGAGAGGGCTGTTCTCCTGCATCTCTAAACAGGGAGGAACCCCAGCCCAAAGAGACGGCTGTTCTCCTGCATCTCTAAACAGGGAGGAACCCCAGCCCAAAGAGAGGGCTGTTCTCCTGCATCTCTAAACAGGGAGGAACCCCAGCCCAAAGAGACGGCTGTTCTCCTGCATCTCTAAACAGGGAGGAACCCCAGCCCAAAGAGAGGGCTGTTCTCCTGAGACCTGGCCATGTGGTGCCAGGACAACAACCTCTCCCTCAACGTGATCAAGACAAAGGAGATGATTGTGGACTACAGGAAAAGGAGGACCGAGCACGCCCCCCATTCTCATCAACGGGGCTGTAGTGGAGCAGGTTGAGAGCTTCAAGTTCCTTGGCGTCCACATTGCCAACAAACTAACATGGTCCAAGCACACCAAGACAGTCGTGAAGAGGGCATGACAAAGCCTATTCCCCCTCAGGAGACTGAAAATATTTGGCATAGGTCCTCAGATCCTCACAAAGTTCTACAGCTGCACCATCGAGAGCATCCTGACTGGTTGCATCACCGCCTGGTTTGGCAACTGCTTGGCCTCCTACCGCAAGGCACTACACTGGGACCTCTATACCAGGCGGTGACAGAGGAAGGCCCTAAAAACTGTCAAAGCCCCCCGTGGGAAACGAACCCACAACCCTGGCGTTGCAAGCGCAATGCTCTACCAACTGAGCTACACGATTACCTCGCCCCCACACATTGACTTGGTACCGGTACCCCCTGTATATAGCCTCGCTACTGTTATTTTACTGCTGCTCTTTTTTTTAGGGGGGGGGGGGGGGGGGTATTCTTTCTTGAAACTGCATTGTTGGTTAAGGTAAGTAAGCATTTCACTGTAAGGTCTACACCTGTTGTATTCGGTGCATGTGACAAATACAATTCGATTTGATTTGATAAGCAGACATTATCACAGCATTATTTCACCATGGTGATGAGCAATAAGCAGACATTATCACAGCATTATTTCACCATGGTGATGAGCAATAAGCAGACATTATCACAGCATTATTTCACCGTGGTGATGAGCAATAAGCATACATTATCACAGCATTATTTCACCATGGTGATGAGCAATAAGCAGACATTATCACAGCATTATTTCACCATGGTGACGAGCAATATGCAGACATTATCACAGCATTATTTACCATGGTGACGAGCAATATGCAGACATTATCACAGCATTATTTCACCATGGTGACGAGCAATAAGCAGACATTATCACAGCATTATTTCACCATGGTGATGAGCAATAAGCAGACATTATCACAGCATTATTTCACCATGGTGACGAGCAATAAGCAGACATTATCACAGCATTATTTCACCATGGTGACGAGCAATATGCAGACATTATCACAGCATTATTTACCATGGTGACGAGCATTATGCAGACATTATCACAGCATTATTTCACCATGGTGATGAGCAATAAGCAGACATTATCACAGCATTATTTCACCATGGTGACGAGCAATAAGCAGACATTATCACAGCATTATTTCACCATGGTGACGAGCAATAAGCAGACATTATCACAGCATTATCACCATGGTGACGAGCAATAAGCAGACATTATCACAGCATTATTTAACATGGTGACGAGCAATACGCAGACATTATCACAGCATTATCACCATGGTGATGAAGGGTTAACGGATTTATCACAACACTCACACTCTCCTTATTGTTGCTCTTTTGTATTCCATAACTCACCTCTCTGGAGACTTAGACTACACCACCTCTTACCGTTACCCTCACAGGAAGACTACTGAACCGTTACCCTTACAGGAAGACTACTGAACCGTTACCCTTACAGGAAGACTACTGAACCGTTACCCTTACAGGAAGCCTACTGAACCGTTACCCTTACAGGAAGACTACTGAACCGTTACCCTTACAGGAAGACTACTGAACCATTACTCGTACAGGAAGACTACTGAACCGTTACCCTTACAGGAAGACTACTGAACCGTTACCCTTACAGGAAGACTACTGAACCGTTACCCTTACAGGAAGACTACTGAACCGTTACCCTTACAGGAAGACTACTGAACCGTTACCCTTACAGGAAGACTACTGAACCGTTACCCTTACAGGAAGACTACTGAACCGTTACCCTTACAGGAAGACTACTGAACCGTTACCCTTACAGGAAGACTACTGAACCGTTACCCTTACAGGAAGACTACTGAACCGTTACCCTTACAGGAAGCCTACTGAACCGTTACCCTTACAGGAAGACTACTGAACCGTTACCCTCACAGGAAGACTACTGAACCGTTACCCTTACAGGAAGACTACTGAACCGTTACCCTTACAGGAAGACTACTGAACCGTTACCCTTACAGGAAGACTACTGAACCGTTACCCTTACAGGAAGACTACTGAACCATTAATGACATTGGCAGAGGGAGAGGGCCGTGTAAGGCCTCCCCAGTGCACAGTCTTTACAAAATGAGTGGAGTGGGCTGAGAGGGCGGAGAAGGGCCTCCTCAATGCAAAGTCCTTACATACCGAGTAGGGCCTCCACAGTGCCCTTATCTACTGAGGGGAGAGGGCCGAATAGGGCCTCCACAGTGCCCTTATCTACTGAGGGGAGAGGGCCGAATAGGGCCTCCACAGTGCCCTTATCTACTGAGGGGAGATGGCCGAATAGGGCCTCCACAGGGCCCTTATCTACTGAGGGGAGAGGGCCGAATAGGGCCTCCACAGGGCCCTTATCTACTGAGGGGAGAGGGCCGAATAGGGCCTCCACAGGGCCCTTATCTACTGAGGGGAGAGGGCCGAATAGGGCCTCCACAGTGCCCTTATCTACTGAGGGGAGAGGGCCGAATAGGGCCTCCACAGTGCCCTTATCTACTGAGGGGAGAGGGCCGAATAGGGCCTCCACAGTGAACTATCCAAACCTACTGAGAAGATGTCCAAGTAGAGCGTCCCCAGTGCACTGTCCTTACCTACCGAGGGGAGGGCGCATGGAAGGTTTTCCCCTGTGCACTGTCCTTACCTACCGAGGGGAGGGCGCATGGAAGGTTCTCCCCAGTGCACTGTCCTTACCTACCGAGGGGAGAGCGCATGGAAGGTTCTCCCCAGTGCACTGTCCTTACCTACCGAGGGGAGAGCGCATGGAAGGTTCTCCCCAGTGCACTGTCCTTACCTACCGAGGGGAGAGCGCATGGAAGGTTCTCCCCAGTGCACTGTCCTTACCTACCGAGGGGAGAGCGCATGGAAGGTTCTCCCCAGTGCACTGTCCTTACCTACCGAGGGGAGAGCGCATGGAAGGTTCTCCCCAGTGCACTGTCCTTACCTACCGAGGGGAGAGCGCATGGAAGGTTCTCCCCAGTGCACTGTCCTTACCTACCGAGGGGAGAGCGCCTTGAAGGTTCTCCCCAGTGCACTGTCCTTACCTACCGAGGGGAGAGCGCATGGAAGGTTCTCCCCAGTGCACTGTCCTTACCTACCGAGGGGAGAGCGCCTTGAAGGTTCTCCCCAGTGCGCTGTCCTTACAAAACTAGAGGAGAGGGTGGAGAGGGCCGAGCAGGGAATCCCCAGTGCGCCGTCCGTACCAATTGAGGGGAGAGGTCTGAGTAGGGAATCCCCAGTGCACTGTCCTTGTCTACAAAGAGGAGAGGGCCGAGCAGGGCCACCCTGGTTCTGACTGATGGGAGAGGGCCGAGCAGGGCCACCCTGGTTCTGACTGAGGGGAGCGGGCCACCCTGGTTCTGACTGAGGGGAGCGGGCCGAGCAGGGCCACCCTGGTTCTGACTGAGGGGAGAGGGCCGAGCAGGGCCACCCTGGTTCTGACTGAGGGGAGCGGGCCACCCTGGTTCTGACTGAGAGGAGAGGGCCGAGCAGGGCCACCCTGGTTCTGACTGAGAGGAGAGGGCCGAGCAGGGCCACCCTGGTTCTGACTGAGGGGAGCGGGCCACCCTGGTTCTGACTGAGGGGAGAGGGCCGAGCAGGGCCACCCTGGTTCTGACTGAGGGGAGAGGGCCACCCTGGTTCTGACTGAGGGGAGCGGGCCACCCTGGTTCTGACTGAGGGGAGCGGGCCGAGCAGGGCCACCCTGGTTCTGACTGAGGGGAGAGGGCCGAGCAGGGCCACCCTGGTTCTGACTGAGGGGAGCGGGCCACCCTGGTTCTGACTGAGGGGAGAGGGCCGAGCAGGGCCACCCTGGTTCTGACTGAGGGGAGCGGGCCACCCTGGGCTGACTGATTGTTATTTAAGGAGTAGTATTCATTAAGGGGCCGATTCCGACCTGATTTAAATGCAACGTAGTTCCCTTTTTATGCACTTTTCTAAATTCAATTTGATCTTGACCTTAAGCAAGAGAATAGCAAACTATTCACCTGCTATTTGTTTAGGGTGGAGATCGAACAAATGAAGGTGTGTCTATAATAGGCTGTATTCTGACCTTAATTCCACCAACTTTACATTTTAGGAAACCGTGAATAAGGTCTAGCGAACCTGCCGGTTCCAAGTGGAAAAAGCATCTACTTAATTTTTCCCGATAGAAACAACACCATTCTCCATGCACTGTTATTGTCACGATCGTCTAAGGAGGAGGACCAAGGCGCAGCGTTGAAGGTGAACATATTATTTATTATACTGATCACACGATCAAAACAACAGACGATAACGTGATGTCTACGGTTTAACACAAACCAAATAAGAACAAGAAACCACAAACACAAAGGAAAAGACAGACAGTTTAAATATGGCTCCCAATCAGAGACAACCAGCTGACACTCGTTGCCTCTGATTGGGAGTCACTCAGGCCAACATAGAAATACAAACTAGACCCACAACCTACAACACAAAACATAGAAACTAACACCCTGGCTCAACATACGAGAGTCCCCCGAGCCAGGGCGTGACAGTACCCCCCCCTAAAGGTGCGGACTCCGACCGCGCCAACCAAACACAACAGGGGAGGGACCGGGTGGGCACTCCGCCTAGGCGGCGGATCCGGCTCCGGGCATGATCCCCGCTCCAACCCCCCAAAGTACCCCTGGTCCGGTCTGGCCCTGCTGACCGGAGCTGGACTGCACACTGGTGGAGCGGATTGCTCTAGCTCCGGCGTGAAGCAGCTGACCCGTGCCGAACCAGGCACCAGTGGAACAGGCACGGGCTGTGCCGGACTGACGACGCACACCACTGGCTTGGTGTGGGGAGCAGGGTCGGCCCGAGTCGGGCTGACGAAACGCACCCCTGACTTGGTGCGGGGAGCAGGAGCGGGCCAAACCGGGCTGACGAAACGCCCCACTGACTTGGTGCGGGGAGCAGGAACGGGCCGAACCGGGCTGACGAAACGCACCACAGACTTGGTGCGGAGAGCAGGAACGGGCCGGACAGGGCTGACGAAACGCACCACAGACTTGGTGCGGAGAGCAGGAACGGGCCGGACCGTACTGGGAACACACACCACTGGCCCTACGTGGGGATCAGGAACAGGCCGGACCGGACTGGCAACACACGCCAGTACCTCTCGCCGTGCCTCTACATCTTCCACCCCCTCTTCGACCAGTGGCCCCCGTAACCTGGCGGCCTCCTCTGCCAATCCGCTGGGCCGCTCTGCCGCGGTCTTCTGCTGGCCCGTCGTCCACGGCGTTAGCCCCCCCCTAAAAAATGTCTGGACTTCACTCCAACCCGTGGCCAAGGTCTCCATGTCCCTCGCCAGCCGTTCGCCCTTCTGCCACAATGTCAAGCCCTTCTCTTCCTCACTCGGCTTGACCCAGTCGAGGAGGCGAAGGAGATCTGTTAGGGATCTCCCTGGCGATGGCTCCTGGACACGCTGCTTGGTCACATCTTGGTGGTTTCTTCTGTCACGATCGTCTAAGGAGGAGGACCAAGGCGCAGCGTTGAAGGTGAACATATTATTTATTATACTGATCACACGATCAAAACAACAGACGATAACGTGATGTCTACAGTTTAACACAAACCAAATAAGAACAAGAAACCACAAACACAAAGGAAAAGACAGACAGTTTAAATATGGCTCCCAATCAGAGACAACCAGCTGACACTCGTTGCCTCTGATTGGGAGTCACTCAGGCCAACATAGAAATACAAACTAGACCCACAACCTACAACACAAAACATAGAAACTAACACCCTGGCTCAACATACGAGAGTCCCCCGAGCCAGGGCGTGACAGTTATTTATAACTCGATAAGAGCTATTGATAAGAGCTGGGTAAATGACTAATTCCGTTTGGAATTGTAAATATAAATGACACTTGTTTTATATCAATTTGACCTTATAATCACTGGAGACAAATGTGAAACCAGTCGTATGGCAGCAAACTGAAGCTTTGTTTCAGTTTATGAAACGCTGTGCCATTATGCATCATTTCAATTCTACAGCCTTTTAACTTGCAGGGATGGACACTCTCAAATGTCCTAATTATAAGCTACCAGGACTTTCTCTGTTTCCTGTTTCTATCATGATAAACATTAGCCACTGTCAGTATGAACCGTCAGTAGGCCCAATAACAACACATCTTCAACTGCCAACTTACTGTTAGTTCCCTTCATTTGGTATGGCCTCATTTGGTATGGCCTCATTTGGTATGGCCTCATTTGGTATGGCCTCATTTGGTATGGCCTCATTTGGTATGGCCTCATTTGGTACGGCCTCATTTGGTATGGCCTCATTTGGTATGGCCTCATTTGGTATGGCCTCATTTGGTATGGCCTCATTTGGTATGGCCTATATTATCATTACATTTAACCTTTTGCACCAGTGGACTAAATCAGCGTCACACAGAGTGTTTTTTTGGTAGTCTTAAACAAATCTAATTTTGAAACAAAAGTATTCACCTCACATACATGGTTATGGGATTTTAAAAAATAATTTAAAAAAATAAGATGTAGAGTTGAAATGTATTCCATTTTGAGTTTGCATCCCAATATTACACTTTATATACATCACAGAAGACTTAAATATAACAAAATTGTTTGACATAGAAACACCAGATTTTCAGCTGTTTTCTAAATCATGTTTATCGATAATGAAATGATGAAAGATATGAATAACCCATGAGGTCATTGGACTGCAGGAAACGTAGTTTAGTTGACCTTCATTTTCTTCCTGTGTAAAGCCATCACGGCCGTGTGGTTGTTGCTGAGGATCATTAGTAACAGTTGATCATATATTTTATTCATGACATGTTGGCAAATAATGTTTATGGAGAACAGAGAACAGACCGAGCTGTAGCAGTTTGAATCTGACACATGGCGCAATACTTTTTTATATTTTTATTTTATTTTTGGGGTAGATCAGCTTAATATTGCAGATAGATTGTAACTTATATCAATGTAATTGTCTGCTTCACTTCCAATACCCCATGTTTTATTTATATGTATATACATACATACACACACACACACACATACACATAAACACACACACACACACACACACACACACACACACACATACATACATACATACATACATACACATATCCTTTAAAAAATATATATATATTCCCCTTTATTACTTTCCAACCCCGCCACCCTTTCCCCACTTGGAGTAAACTAGTGAACAACAACGCCTAGGCCTCTACTTCCAGCCCATACCCACTATCTACAATTTATGGACACAGTCAATTTTACAGTAATTGAGCTGAGATTAGGAGCACACTCTTAAAGGGAGTGCTCCTAATCTCAGCTTGTTACCTGTATAAAAGACACCTGTCCACAGAAGCAAACAATCAATCAGATTCCAAACTCTCCACCATGGCCAAGACCAAAGAGCTCTCCAAGGATGTCAGGGACAAGATTGTAGACCTACACAAGGCTGGAATGGGCTACAAGACCAATAGAAGAAGGTGACAACAGTTGGTGCGATTATTCGCAAATGGAAGAAACACAAAATAACTGTCAATCTCCCTCGGCCTGGGACTCCATGCAATATATCACCTCGCGGAGTTGCAATGATCACGAGAACGGTGAGGAATCAGCCCAGAACTACACGGGAGGATCTTGTCAATTATCTCAAGGCAGCTGGGACCATAGTCACCAAGAAAACAATTGGTAACACACTACGCCGTGAAGGACTGAAATCCTGCAGCGTCTGCAAGGTCCCCCTGCTCAAGAAAGCACATATACATGCCCGTCTGAAGTTTGCCAATGAACATCTGAATGATTCAGAGGAGAACTGGGTGAAAGTGTTGTGGTCAGATGAGACCAAAATCGAGCTCTTTGGCATCAACTCAACTCGCTGTGTTCGGAGGAGGAGGAATGCTGCCTATGACCCCAAGAACACCATCCCCACCGTCAAACATGGAGGTGGAAACATTATGCTTTGGGGGTGTTTTTCTGCTAAGGGGACAGGACAACTTCACCGCATCAAAGGGACGATGGACGGGGCCATGTACCGTCAAATTTTGGGTGAGAACCTCCTTCCCTCAGCCAGGGCATTGAAAATGGGTCGTGGATGGGTATTCCAGCACGACAATGACCCAAAACACACGGCCAAGGCAACAAAGGAATGGCTCAAGAAGAAGCACATTAAGGTCCTGGAGTGGCCTAGCCAGTCTCCAGACCTTAATCCCATAGAAGATCTGTGGAGGGAGCTGAAGGTTCAAGTTGCCCAACGTCAGCCTCGAAACCTTAATGACTTGGAGAAGATCTGCAAAGAGGAGTGGAACAAAATCCCTCCTGAGATGTGTGCAAACCTGCTGGCCAACAATAAGAAACGTCTGACCTCTGTGATTGCCAACAAGGGTTTTGCCACCAAGTACTAAGAAATGTGTTGCAGAGGGGTCAAATACTTATTTCCCTCATTAAAATGCTAATCAATTTATAACATTTTTGACATGCGTTTTTCTGGATGTTGTTGTTGTTATGCTGTCTCTCACTGTTCAAATAAACCTACCATTAAAATTATAGACTGATCATGTCTTTATCAGTGGGCAAACGTACAAAATCAACAGGGGATCAACTACTTTTTTCCATCACTGTATACTGTATCTAACTTACTGTAAGAAGTGGGACAGCGCTGTTGTTCATCTGGAGTACTTTTTTTTGTCTGAAATCAAAGAACGAATTTGACAGATCAATGTGATTCTTTTTAATTGAATGAAAACTTCTAAATTGCTTTCAACTCCTCATGCACATGTCCACTCCATAGTGGTGGGGTCTATGTAGCAGCTTATTGGGGGCTTTCAGTTTATTCTTTTTGGCAACCCGTGAGACTGAATGTCATTCCAGTTAATGTGTTATTTTTTTATTATTTTTTATTTTTTTATCTCAACAAGGCCATTGTAGCCAGTAAATGTGAAATCTTATCTTGTCTGGAGTCATTAATTCATGTTATGGAACAAACGTAATATCTTAACAGGAAATAATAGTATCTAATTGCTTGTAACTGAATTGAAGAAGAAGAAATGTGGATAGGTATCTCCTAAGTGAAAAATCTACTTGGTACAACATGAAAATATATATGAGTTAGTATGTATGTTCTTTAATAGGGTTAATCAAAGGGGAAAAGTGTGTTAACTGTTAACACAAATTGGTTGCAACTTGAAAAATACAGTGCATTCTGAAAAGTATTCAGACCCCTTGACTTTTTCCACATTTTGTTATGTTACAGCCTTATCCTAAAATAGATTAAATGAATAAAAATGGTAATCAATCTACACACAATACCCCATAATGACAAAGCAAAAACAGGTTTTTAGACATTTTTGCAAATGTATAAAACGTAAAAAACGGAAATATCTGATTTGCATAAGTCTTCAGACCCTTTGCTATGAGACTCGAAATTGAGCTCAGGTGCATCCTGTTTCCATTGATCATCCTTGAGATGTTTCTACAACTTGATTGCAATCCACCTGTGGTAAATTCAATTGATTGGACATGATTTGAAAAGGTCCCACAGTTGACAGTGCGGGTCAGAGCAAGAACCAAGCCATGGGGTCGAATGGAATTGTCCGTAGAGCTCCGAGACAAGATTGTGTCAAGGCACAGATCTGGGGAAGGGTACCAAAACATTTCTGCAGCATTGAAGGTCCCCAAGAACACAGTGGCCTCCATCATTCTTAAATGGAAGAAGTTTGGAACCACCAAGACTCTTTCTAGAGCTGGCTGCCCAGTCAAACTGAGCAATCGGGGGAGAAGGGCCTTGGTCAGGGAGGTGACCAAGAACCCAATGGTCACTCTGACAGAGCTCCAGAGTTCCTCTGTGGAGATGGGAGAACCTTCGAGAAGGACAACCATCTCTGCAGCACTCCACCAATCAGGCCTTTATGGTAGAATGGCCAGTCGGAAGCCACTCCTAATTAAAAGGCACATGACAGCCCGCTTGGAGTTTGCCAAAAGGCACATAAGAACTTTCAGACAATGATAAACAAGATTCTCTGGTCTGATAAAACCAAGATTGAACTCTTTGGCCTGAATGGCAAGCGTCACATCTGGAAGAAACCTGGCACCATCCCTATGGTGAAGCATGGTGGTGGCAGCATCATGCCCAAGAAGACTCGATGCTGTAGTCACTGCCAAAGGTGTTTCAACAAAGTACTGAGTAAAGGGTCTGAATACTTATGTAAATGTGACATTTCATAATTATTTTTATTTTATACATTTGCAAAAATGACAAAAATACAGTTTTTGCTTTGTCATCATGGGGTACTGATGAGGGAAAAAAACATTTAAACCCATTTTAGAATAAGGCTGAACAGAACATAGTGGTGGTGCTGAACGAGGCATCCTCAAGGCTAAGCATGAGTGGCATTCAGTTAGACTTGATGTAGTGCCAACAAATATGTAAGCCATCAGAAAACATCAGCTTTGAATTATCTTTGTGTGGGGATTTCCATCTGCATGGCAAGTCAACACTGATTTGCTTAATCAACTTACAGAGAAAGTTGTCCCTGTGTGCTACTGCATGAAGGCTTAGGCAATCAAACAATGGGGAGGATGGTTTTTCTGATGTAATGCCAACCTTGCTGTGATTACTGAAAACCAGACAGTAATGTCTATATGTTCTGATGTCAACCAGACAGTAATGTCTATATGTTCTGATGTCAACCAGACAGTAATGTCTATATGTTCTGATGTCAACCAGACAGTAATGTCTATATGTTCTGATGTCAACCAGACAGTAATGTTAATATGTTCTGATGTCAACCAGACAGTAATGTCTATATGTTCTGATGTCAACCAGACAGTAATGTCTATATGTTCTGATGTCAACCAGACAGTAATGTCTATATGTTCTGATGTCAACCAGACAGTAATGTCTATATGTTCTGATGTCAACCAGACAGTAATGTTAATATGTTCTGATGTCAACCAGACAGTAATGTCTATATGTTCTGATGTCAACCAGACAGTAATGTCTATATGTTCTGATGTCAACCAGACAGTAATGTCTATATGTTCTGATGTCAACCAGACAGTAATGTCTATATGTTCTGATATCAACCAGACAGTAATGTCTATATGTTCTGATGTCAACCAGACAGTAATGTCTATATGTTCTGATGTCAACCAGACAGTAATGTCTATATGTTCTGATGTCAACCAGACAGTAATGTCTATATGTTCTGATGTCAACCAGACAGTAATGTCTATATGTTCTGATGTCAACCAGACAGTAATGTCTATATGTTCTGCATGTCAACCAGACAGTAATGTCTATATGTTCTGATGTCAACCAGACAGTAATGTCTATATGTTCTGCATGTCAACCAGACAGTAATGTCTATATGTTCTGCATGTCAACCAGACAGTAATGTCTATATGTTCTGCATGTCAACCAGACAGTAATGTCTATATGTTCTGCATGTCAACCAGACAGTAATGTCTATATGTTCTGCATGTCAACCAGACAGTAATGTCTATATGTTCTGCATGTCAACCAGACAGTAATGTCTATATGTTCTGATGTCCACCAGACAGTAATGTCTATATGTTCTGATGTCAACCAGACAGTAATGTCTATATGTTCTGATGTCAACCAGACAATAATGTCTATATGTTCTGATGTCAACCAGACAGTAATGTCTATATGTTCTGATGTCAACCAGACAGTAATGTCTATATGTTCTGATGTCAACCAGACAGTAATGTCTATATGTTCTGATGTCAACCAGACAGTAATGTTAATATGTTCTGATGTCAACCAGACAGTAATGTCTATATGTTCTGCATGTCAACCAGACAGTAATGTCTATATGTTCTGCATGTCAACCAGACAGTAATGTTAATATGTTCTGATGTCAACCAGACAGTAATGTTAATATGTTCTGATGTCAACCAGACAGTAATGTCTATATGTTCTGATGTCAACCAGACAGTAATGTCTATATGTTCTGATGTCAACCAGACAGTAATGTCTATATGTTCTGATGTCAACCAGACATTAATGTTAATATGTTCTGCATGTCAACCAGACAGTAATGTCTATATGTTCTGATGTCAACCAGACAGTAATGTTAATATGTTCTGATGTCAACCAGACAGTAATGTCTATATGTTCTGATGTCAACCAGACAGTAATGTCTATATGTTCTGATGTCAACCAGACAGTAATGTCTATATGTTCTGATGTCAACCAGACAGTAATGTCTATATGTTCTGATGTCAACCAGACGGTAATGTCTATATGTTCTGATGTCAACCAGACAGTAATGTCTATATGTTCTGATGTCAACCAGACAGTAATGTCTATATGTTCTGCATGTCAACCAGACAGTAATGTCTATATGTTCTGATGTCAACCAGACAGTAATGTTAATATGTTCTGCATGTCAACCAGACAGTAATGTCTATATGTTCTGATGTCAACCAGACAGTAATGTCTATATGTTCTGATGTCAACCATACAGTAATGTCTATATGTTCTGATGTCAACCAGACAGTAATGTCTATATGTTCTGATGTCAACCAGACAGTAATGTCTATATGTTCTGATGTCAACCAGACAGTAATGTCTAAATGTTCTGATGTCAACCAGACAGTAATGTCTATATGTTCTGATGTCAACCAGACAGTAATGTAATATGTTCTGATGTCAACCAGACAGTAATGTCTATATGTTCTGATGTCAAACCAGACAGTACGTCTATATGTTCTGATGTCAACCAGGACAGTAAGGTTTAATATGTTCTGATGTCAACCAGACCGTATGTCTATATGTTATGATGTCAACCAGACAGATAATGTACTATATGTCTGATGTCAAACCAGGTAATTTATTCGGTGTCAAACCAGACAGTAATGTCTAATATGTTCTGCATGTTCAACCAGACAGTAAATGTTATATTTTCTGCATGTCAACCAGACAGTATTGTCCCTCCTATGTTTCTGATGTCAAACCAGGAACAGTTAATGTCTATATGTTCTGATGTCAACCAGACAGTAATGTCTATATGTTCTGCTTGTCAACCAACAGTAATGTCTATATGTTCTGATGTCAACCAGACAGTAATGTCTATATGTTCTGATGTCAACCAGACAGTAACGTCTATATGTTCTGATGTCAACCAGACAGTAATGTTAATATGTTCTGATGTCAACCAGACAGTAATGTCTATATGTTCTGATGTCAACCAGACAGTAATGTCTATATGTTCTGATGTCAACCAGACAGTAATGTCTATATGTTCTGTATGTCAACCAGACAGTAATGTTAATATGTTCTGCATGTCAACCTGACAGTAATGTCTCTATGTTCTGCATGTCAACCAGACAGTAATGTCTATATGTTCTGATGTCAACCAGACAGTAATGTCTATATGTTCTGATGTCAACCAGACAGTAATGTCTATATGTTCTGATGTCAACCAGACAGTAATGTCTATATGTTCTGATGTCAACCAGACAGTAATGTCTATATGTTCTGATGTCAACCATACAGTAATGTCTATATGTTCTGATGTCAACCATACAGTAATGTCTATATGTTCTGATGTCAACCAGACAGTAATGTCTATATGTTCTGATGTCAACCAGACAGTAATGTCTATATGTTCTGATGTCAACCAGACAGTAATGTCTAAATGTTCTGATGTCAACCAGACAGTAATGTCTATATGTTCTGATGTCAACCAGACAGTAATGTTAATATGTTCTGATGTCAACCAGACAGTAATGTCTATATGTTCTGATGTCAACCAGACAGTAACGTCTATATGTTCTGATGTCAACCAGACAGTAATGTTAATATGTTCTGATGTCAACCAGACAGTAATGTCTATATGTTCTGATGTCAACCAGACAGTAATGTCTATATGTTCTGATGTCAACCAGACAGTAATGTCTATATGTTCTGTATGTCAACCAGACAGTAATGTTAATATGTTCTGATGTCAACCAGACAGTAATGTCTATATGTTCTGCATGTCAACCAGACAGTAATGTCTATATGTTCTGCATGTCAACCAGACAGTAATGTTAATATTGTTCTGATGTCAACCAGACAGTAATGTTAATATGTTCTGATGTCACCAGACAGTTAATGTCTATATGTTCTGATGTCAACCAGACAGTAATGTCCTATATGTTCTGATGTCAACCAGACAGTAATGTCTATATGTTCTGATGTCAACCAGACATTAATGTTAATATTGTTCTGCATGTCAACCAGACAGTAATGTCTATATGTTCTGATGTCAACCAGACAGTAATGTTAATATGTTCTGATGTCAACCAGACAGTAATGTCTATATGTTCTTGATGTCAACCAGACAGTAATGTTCTATATGTTCTGATGTCAACCAGACAGGTAATGTCTATATGTTCTGATGTCAACCAGACCGTAATGTCTATATGTTCTGATGTCAAACCAGACGTAATGTCTATATGTTCTGGATGTCAACCAGACAGTAATGTTATATGTTTCTGATGTCAACCAGACAGTAATGTTATATGTTTCTGCATGTCAACCAGACAGTAATGTCTATATGTTCTGATGTCAAACCAGACAGTAATGTTAATATGTTCTGCATGTCAAACCAGACAGTAATTGTCTATAATGTTCTGATGTCAACCAGACAGTAATGTCTATATGTTCTGATGTCAACCAGACAGTAATGTCTATATGTTTCTGATGTCAAACCAGACAGTAATGTCTATATGTTCTGATGTCAACCAGACAGTAAATGTCTATATGTTCTGATGGTCAACCAGACAGTAATGTCTATATGTTCTGATGGTCAACCAGACAGTAATGTCTATATGTTCTGATGTCAACCGACAGTAATGTCTATATGTTCTGATGTCAACCAGACAGTAATGTCTATATGTTCTGATGTCAACCAGACAGTAATGTTAATATGTTCTGATGTCAACCAGACAGTAATGTCTATATGTTCTGATGTCAACCAGACAGTAATGTCTATATGTTTCTGATGTCAACCAGACAGTAATGTCTATATGTTCTGATGTCAACCAGACAGTAATGTCTATATGTTCTGATGTCAACCAGACAGTAATGTCTATATGTTCTGATGTCAACCAGACAGTAAGTCTATATGTTCTGTGTCAACCAGACAGTAAAGTTAATAGTTCTGATGTCAACCAGACAGTAATGTCTATATGTTCTGATGTCAACCAGACAGTAATGTCTTATGTTCTGATGTCAACCATACAGTAATGTTAATATGTTCTGCATGTCCAACCAACGTAATTCTTATTTCTTGATGTCAACCAGACAGTAATGTCTATATGTTCTGATGTCAACCAGACAGTAATGTCTAATGGGTTTTGATGTCAACCAGACAGTAATGTTATATGTTTTTGATGTCAACCAGACAGTAATGTCTATATGTTCTGATGTCAACCAGACAGTAATGTCTATATGTTTCTGTGTCAACCAACAGTAAGTCTATATGTTCTGATGTCAACCAACAGTAATGTTATATGTTCTGATGTCAAACCCGACAGTAATGTCTATATTTTCTGATGTCAACCAGACAGTAATGTCTATTTTGTTCTGATGTCAACCAGACATATGTCTATTGTTCTGATGTCAACCAGACATAATGTCTATATGTTCTGATGTCAACCAACAGTAATGTCTATATGTTCTGATGTCAACCGACAGTAATGTCTATATGTTCTGATGTCAACCAGACAGTAATGTATATGTTCTGATGTCAACCAGACCGTAATGTCTATAGGTTTTGATGTCAACCGACGTAATGTTCTAAGTTTGATGTCAACCGACTAATGTTATTGTTCTGGATGTCAACCAGACAGTAATGTTCTATTGTTCTGTACAGACATGTTAATTTCTGATGTCAACCAGACAGTAATGTCTATATGTTCTGATGTCAACCAGACAGTAATGTCTTTTATGTTCTGATGTCAACAAAACAGTAATTCTAATGTTCTGATGTCAACCAGACAGTAAGTCTATATGTTCTGATTGTCAACCAGACAGTAATGTCTATATGTTCTGATGTCAACCAGACATAATGTTATATGTTCTGAGTCAACCAGACAGTAATGTCTATTATGTCTGATGTCAACAGACAGTAAAGTCTATAGTTCTGATGTCAACCAGACAGTAATGTTAAATGTTCTGATGTCAACCAGACAGTAATGTCTTAATGTTCTGATGTCAACCAGACAGTAATGTCTATATGTTCTGAGTCAACCAGACAGTATGTCTAATTTTTTTGATGTCAACCAGACAGAAGTAATTTGTGTAACCCAAAAGTATGTTATGTTCGATGTCAACCAGACATAATTCTATATGTTCTGATGCAACCCGAATAATGTCTATATGTTCTGATGTCAACCAACAGTAATGTTATTGTTCTGATTAACCAACGTAAAGTTATAGTTCGGTCAAACCCGCTAATGTTTTATGTTCTGATGTCAACCAGACAGTAAGTTATATGTTTGATGTCAACCGACGAATGTTTATGTTTGATTTAACCAAAAGTAAAGTTATTGTTCTGATGTCAACCAACGTAAAGTCTATATTTTGATTCAACCAGACAGAATTCTATAGTCTGTGTCAACCAGACTTTAAAGTTAATTGTTTTTCCCTTCAAACCAAAAGTAAATTTTTATGTTTGATGAACCAGACAGTAATGTTATAGTTCTGATGTCAAACCCAAAATAAAGTCTAAGTTCGAGCAACCAGACATAAGTCTATATGTTAGTAACCAGACAAATGTTTAATGTTTGATGAACCAGACATAAGTTATATGTTTTTATGTCAACCAACAGAATGTCTAAGTTTAGTCCAAACCACAGTAATGTCTATGTTTTGATGTCAACCAGACAGTAATGTCTATATTTCGAAATTTTAACCCAAAAATTTTCTATTTTTTCTGCATGTACCCCAAAACCTAAATGTCTATAGGTTTTTTATGGGCAACCCAACAGTAAAGTTTTATAATTTTTGATGTCAACCGACAGTAAGGGCTTATTTTTCTGATGTCAACCAACAGGGGTTTTTTGTCATATGGGTTTTGCATGTCAACCCAAAACAGTATGATCGTATGGTTCCCCATGTCAACCCGACCGTAATTTCCAAATTTTGTTTTTGATTTCAAACCCAAAAGTTTAAAAAAAAGCCCTATATGGGTTTCTGATGTCAAAACCCGACAGTTTAAATTCCCATATGTTCGCAAATTAACCAGACAGTAATGTCTATAAAGTTTTTGTCCCAAACCCGACAGTAATTCCCTTAAAGGGTTTGAGTCAACCAGACCAAATAAAATTTATATGTTTTATTTCAACCCAAAAAGTAAAGTCCCCCCTTTTGGTTTTTATGTCCAAACCCGACATTAAAGGGATATAGGGGTTGGTTTTCAACCAACAGTAATGTTTTATTATGTTCTGATGTCAACCGAAAAGTAAAAGTCTATATGTTCGGGTGTCAAACCCAAAATAATGTTAATATGTTTTTGATGTCCCAAACCCGACATAATGTCTAAATGTTCTGCTGTCAACCAACAAATAAAATTTAAAAATGTTCTTTTCAACCAACAGTATGTCTATTGTTCCCTGTCAACCAACCGTAGTTTTGAAAAAAATTTTTTCTGGGTATTTTCCCAAAATTCTCAAGTTTTTTGAAAAGGGGGGTTTTCCATGGGGGTTTTAAAATTGCCAAAGTGCAACAATATACAATTTTCCCCATCAAAGTTTGGTTTTATTTTGGTTTAAAAAATTAAATGTATCTTTAAAAAGGGGGGTCATCCTAAGGGGCCCCAAGGGGGGGGCCAAACTCAAACAAAAAGCTGCGTTCTGGAAACTTAAATAATTTTTTCCCCCCATTCATGATTCCTGGTTCTCTATATAATAGTCGATGTCTGTGCCATCACTTTCAGAAAGACATGAAGGGGCCACCAAGTCTGAGATTAAATAATCACCCGTGGTTCCCTTCCCTTCAGAATGACAGGGTTCATCTGCAGTGGAATATCACCTTCTATGACAGGAGCTGACACTCCGGAACCAATTTATGGGAAATTCAATTTCTTGACTTTCTGAACACACAATAACACACATCATGTGGTTAACAGATTATGCCCGAGACGTCTTCAGTCCTCTCCAACATGAAAAAGTACTGCCGCCTCCATACGTGTCGAACCTGCCTTGACAGTGCTGGGCAATCATTTACTTGCAATTAAATTCCCAAGTCTGATATTTGCTAACAAAGCGGTGTGGTTAGTCAGTAGTGGGCTGGATCTATCTCTTGGGGACTGGGACCAGGCCGGGGGCTGATGGATGGAACAAGTAAGCAAATGCTTGTCATCTTAATAAATGTATCAGACTGGGAAATCAATTATAATTGATCCCCCATTTATAAAACTTGGCAGCAACATTTATTACGGCTCTGAGGGATTGGGGCTTATTACGCCTCTGAGGGGTAGATCAGATTTACTATTGCAGATAGATTGTAGCTTCCATCAATGTAATTGTCTCCATCATTTCCAATCCCCCATATATTTATTTGTCAATATATATTTTTTTCTCCCCTAACCCCACCACCCCTCCCCTAATTGGAGTAAACTAATGGACAACAACACTTAGGCTTCTACTTCCAGATTATACATACTATATACATTTTACTGACACTATATACATTTTACTGTTTGTTTTTAGTCCCATCCTTCAGCTCCACTCAACCCCTCCCATCTATTTCTGAACACCATCCAGTTTGATTTCTATCTGCCATATATTTTTAAGTGCGCTTTTCAGGGATTGGGACTTGATTAAATTGATAGTGGACGGCAGGGTTGGTTCTGGTGAGACAGTGTGGAGAGGGGAGGCTGGGGACATGGTAAGACAGTGTGTGGACGGCAGGGTTGGTTCTGGTGAGACAATGTGTGGACGACAGGGTTGGTTCTGGTGAGACAGTGTGGAGAGGGGAGGCTGGGGACATGGTTGGACAGTGTGTGAAGGGGAGGTTGGGGGCTGGTGGGACATTGTGGAGATGGGAGGCTGGGGACATGGTGGGACATTGTGGAGAGGGGAGGGGGGGATTTGAGGGTCTGGTGGGTCAGTTTAGGCAGCCCTGGGTCTGGTGGGTGAGTTTAGGCAGCCCTGGGTCTGGGTGAGTTTAGGCAGCCCTGGGTCTGGGTGAGTTTAGGCAGCCCAGGGTCTGGGTGAGTTTAGGCAGCCCTGGGTCTGGGTCAGTTTAGGCAGCCCTGGGTCTGGGTCAGTTTAGGCAGCCCTGGGTCTGGGTCAGTTTAGGCAGCCCTGGGTCTGGGTCAGTTTAGGCAGCCCTGGGTCTGGGTCAGTTTAGGTATCCCTGGGTCTGGGTCAGTTTAGGCAGCCCTGGGTCTGGGTGAGTTTAGGCAGCCCTGGGTCTGGGTCAGTTTAGGCAGCCCTGGGTCTGGGTCAGTTTAGGCAGCCCTGGGTCTGGGTGAGTTTAGGCAGCCCTGGGTCTGGGTCAGTTTAGGCAGCCCTGGGTCTGGTGCTCCTCACATCAACAGCCAGGTCTGAACAATCTGGAGTGTCCTGTAGTACTGTTGTCTGGCTCTCTGTCTTGCCAAAGGCTGTCTCCATGTTAGCAGAATAACGTCTCCACACCTGAGAGGATTTCTATATGTTTCCTGTTTATGTTCAAGCTAATCCTATTGGGTAATCCTGTTACATTTACATGTACTTTATTTAGCAGACGCTCTTATCCAGAGCGACTTACAGTAGTGAGTGCATTCTTTTTCATCCTGGTCCCCCGTGGGAATCGAACCCCCAACCCTGGCGTTGCAAGCACCATGCTCTACCAACTGAGCTACACCTGTCTCCAAGCTCGCCAGGTAAATCTTAAATGCAAATGTTTATTCAGTAAACTCTTTAAAAATCTAAGTCTTAGGGTAGCTAGAGTTCATCTGGTTGCCGGTAGGTACTTCGTTTGTTCTGTCACAAAATGTCTCTCAGGTAGTTTACGCTTTATGGAAGGTGTAAAGCTTGTTTTGGCAAACACACCTCACAAGTTCCTATTGCCTCGCTGTGCACTCTAAACACACCTCACAAGTTCCTATTGCCTCGCTGTGCACTCTAAACACACCTCACAAGTTCCTATTGCCTCGCCAAACACACCTCACAAGTTCCTATTGCCTCGCTGTGCACTCTAAACACACCTCACAAGTTCCTATTGCCTCGCCAAACACACCTCACAAGTTCCTATTGCCTCGCAAAACACACCTCACAAGTTCCTATTGCCTCGCAAAACACACCTCACAAGTTCCTATTGCCTCGCAAAACACACCTCACAAGTTCCTATTGCCCCGCAAAACACACCTCACAAGTTCCTATTGCCCCGCAAAACACACCTCACAAGTTCCTATTGCCCCGCAAAACACACCTCACAAGTTCCTATTGCCCCGCAAAACACACCTCACAAGTTCCTATTGCCCCGCAAAACACACCTCACAAGTTCCTATTGCCCCGCAAAACACACCTCACAAGTTCCTATTGCCTCGCAAAACACACCTCACAAGTTCCTATTGCCTCGCAAAACACACCTCACAAGTTCCTATTGCCTCGCAAAACACACCTCACAAGTTCCTATTGCCTCGCCAAACACACCTCACAAGTTCCTATTGCCTCGCAAAACACACCTCACAAGTTCCTATTGCCTCGCAAAACACACCTCACAAATTCCTATTGCCTCGCAAAACACACCTCACAAGTTCCTATTGCCTCGCAAAACACACCTCACAAGTTCCTATTGCCTCGCAAAACACACCTCACAAGTTCCTATTGCCTCGCTGTGCACTCTAAACACACCTCACAAGTTCCTATTGCCTCGCAAAACACACCTCACAAGTTCCTATTGCCTCGCAAAACACACCTCACAAGTTCCTATTGCCTCGCTGTGCACTCTAAACACACCTCACAAGTTCCTATTGCCTCGCAAAACACACCTCACAAGTTCCTATTGCCTCGCAAAACACACCTCACAAGTTCCTATTGCCTCGCAAAACACACCTCACAAGTTTCTTGGCAGAATCCCTATTGCCTCGCTGTGCACTCTAAAGATTGACATCTAACAGACATTTTCATTAGATGTTGATGCAAAGTCAAACCCGTCCTGAGGTGCACAATCAGTGACGACTGATTAGGATATGAAAGTAACACCGTTTTATGAGATATTTAATGAGTGAACCACTACATTTCTCCAACCAACAATGGTTATTGTCAGACTTTGGGCAACAGTTGTCTTTTCCAGGTTTTCCATTATTAGCTTGTCATTCCACCAACAACAAAGTTGGTCCGACTTGAGCCAGTGGACTGGACTCACCATGTCTGCACGTTCACTGTCTCATTTCCATATTGGCCAAACGCCACTGACCCGATAAAACATTGAAATGCTTGGATTGCAAACATAAATCAATAGGGTCTAGCATACATCAGATACAGCTGTAGGGTTATACATTTACACTACCAGTCAATAGTTTGGACACACCTACTCATTCAAGTGTTTTTCTTTATTTTAACTATTTTCTACATTGTGAAGACATCAAAAATATGAAATAACACATACGGAATCATGTAGTAACCAAAAAAGTGTTAAACACATCCAAATATATTTTATATTTGAGATTCTTCAAATAGCCACCCTTTGCCTTGATGACAGCTTTGCACACTCTTGGCATTCTCTCAACCAGCTTCATGAGGTAGTCACCTGGAATGCATTTCAATTAACAGCTGTGCCTTCTTAAAAGTTAATTTGTGGAATTTCTTTCCTTCTTAATGCGTTTGAGCCAATCAGTTGTTTTGTGACTAGGTAGGGGGGTATAAAGAAGATAGCCCTATTTGGTAAAAGACCAAGTCCATATTATGGCAAGAACAGCTCAAATAAGCAAAGAGAAACGACAGTCCATCATTACTTTAAGACATGAAGGTCAGTCAATACGGAACATTTCAAGAACTTTGAAAGTTTCTTCAAGTGCAGTTGCAAAAACCATCAAGCGCTATGATGAAATGAGGACCACCACATGAATGGAAGACCCAGAGTTACCTCTGCTGCAGAGGATAAGTTCATTAGAGTTACCGTCCTCAGAAATTGCAGCCCAAATAAATGCTTCACAGAGTTCAAGTCACAGACACATCTCAACATCAACTGTTCAGAGGGGACTGCGGAATCAGGCCTTCATGGTCTACTTGCTGCAAAGAAACCACTACTAAAGGACACCAATAAGAAGAAGAGACCTGCTTGGGCCAAGAAACACGAGCAATGGACATTAGACCAGTGGAAATTAGTCCTTTGGTCTGAAGCCCAAATTTGAGATTTTTGGTTCCAACAGCCGTATCTTTGTGAGACGCGGTCTGGGTGAACGGAAGAACTCCACATGTGTAGTTCCCGCCGTAAAGCATGGAGGAGGAGGTGTGATGGTGTGGGGGTGCTTTGCTGGTGACACTGTCTGTGATTTCTTTAGAATTCAAACTTAACCAGTAAGGCTACCACAGCATTCTGCAGTGATACGCCATCCCATCTGGTTTGGGCTTCGTGGGACTGTCATTGTTTTTCAGCAATGACCCAACACACCTCCAGGCTGTGTAAGGGCTATTTTACCAAGAAGGGGAGTGATGGAGTGCTGCATCAGATGACCTGGCCTCCACAATCCCCCGACCTCAACTCAAATTATTTATTTATCTTTAGTCATTTAGCAGACGCTCTTATCCAGAGCGACTTACATTTAGTTTTTTTTTAGTTTTTTTTTCATACTGGCTCCCCATGGGAATTGAACCCACAACCCTGGCGTTGCAAACGCCATGCCCTACCAACTGAGCTACATCCCTGCCGGCCATTCCCTCCCCTACCCTGGACGACGCAGGGCCAATTATGCGCCGCCCCATGGGTCTCCCGGTCGCGGCCGGCTACGACAGAGCCTGGATTCGAACCAGGATCTCTAGTGGCACAGCTAGCACTGCGATGCAGTGCCTTAGACCACTGCGCCACTCGGGAGTCTATTAGATGTTTTTGGATGAGTCGGACGGCAGAGTGAAAGAAAAGCAGCCAACAGGTGCTCAGCAATGTGGGAACTCCTTCAAGACTTTTGAAAAATCAATCCAGGTGAAGCTGGTTGAGAGAATGCCAAGAGTGTGCATAGCTGTCATCAAGGCAAAGGGTGGCTATTTGAAGAATCTCAAATATAAAATATATTTTGATTTTTTTTTGGTTACTACATGATTCCATGTGTGTTGTTTCATAGTTTTGATGTCTTCACTATTATTATGCAAAATAAAGAAAAACACTTGAATGAGTAGGTCCAAACTTTGACTGGCACTGTATATCTAGAGGGTTGGTATTAGGGTTAGGGTTAAATAACTAGAGGGTTAGTGTTAGTGTTAGGGTTATATATCTAGAGGGTTAGGGTTATATAACTAGAGGGTTAGTGTTAGAGTTATATAACTAGAGGGTTAGTGTTAGGGTTAGGTTTATATATCTAGAGGGTTAGTGTTAGTGTTAGGGTTATATATCTAGAGGGTTAGTGTTAGGGTTATATATCTAGAGGGTTAGGATTAGGGTTATATAACTAGAGGGTTAGTGTTGGGGTTAGGGTTATATAACTAGAGGGTTAGGGTTATATAACTAGAGGATTAGTGTTATGGTTATATAACTAGAGGGTTAGTGTTCGGGTTATATATCTAGAGGGTTAGTGTTAGGGTTATATAACTAGATAATTAGGGTTAGGGTTATATAACTAAAGGGTTAGTGTTAGGGTTATATATCTAGAGGGTTAGTGTTAGTGTTAGGGTTATATAACTAGAGGGTTAGTGTTAGTGTTGAGCTGAATCTCAGGAGTGAGTCAAAGAACTACACTTCCCAGAGAGCACCAGCAGCAGCAAACCGGCTGCTTGTCACCTGATCAGTCATTTTCACTGATTTGGAGCACCTGTGAAGGCATGGAGGGGCTCAGTCATTCAGAAGAACAAACTTCAGAGAGAAGACTCCAAGTTCACTCACAGGTTCAGTCCAAAGACGCCAATGGTAAATGGTTAATTCATTTAAGTTATTTAGAATATTTATTTAAATGTTTAAACTAATCTAAGTTCATTAAAATGTTTAATTAAAGTGGTAACTTTTTGTTCTGTCTTTAAAGGTTTACAACCTAATTTACTGGCTAATTTACTGGCTAATTTACTGGACAGACCAATCAACTGAAAGCAAACTAAAAATAAAAAAGATTGAGGCAGAAATTTGAGTTGTCCCTGTGTCCTTTGGATGGTGAACAAGAGGAGGACTTGACAGTTGTAAACCACGCGGAGCGGCCTGGCCCTGAGGATAAACGGCTTCAGATCCAGAAATAAGCTGTTGACGCAGAGGAAGTCAAGATGGCGGAAGATGTCCTGGGGAAGTCGGTCCAGCAGCTCAAAAAGGAGAGGACCACTGCAAAAAGCAGCTTCACCAGACAAGCCAACTTCATTTCAAGAGGAGCAAGCAGCATGCTTCAAGTGGAGTTAAAGGAGGAATTCGCTAAGCTTTCAGATTGTTTCAGAAAGATGCTTGATGCCAACGATGACTACAGGATTGGACTGGAGGCTGAGATGACTGAGGATAAGGAACCAGGTCTTAATGAACAGCAAGAGGCTGACATTGATAGATCTGTAAATGAAGGTGAAACAAAGTTGGCGGAGATGAGAGACATTGTTCAAACAAACCTGTGGTCGAGGTATGGAAGGAGTGAACTTCTTGTGGCAATCCTGGAAGCAGAAAAAGCCAATGATAAAGCGGCTGATGTACCTGTGGAAAGTGCCAATTTAGAGGGCTATGAAGTGCACCTCGCTCTCTTGGACAAGAGAATAAAAGAGGCCATCTCAGCAATGTCAACATGGGAGCGGTGGATCCCTGTAGAATTAAAGGACGAATTAGATGGAAGAGTCAAGGACGTAAGAGCATTCTACTACAGGCTTGAGTTAAGGAGACCTGAATTTGCCACTGCACGGACGATCAATGAGCAAGGCACAGGAGGGAAACTACTACCCCAACCGGCAACATCCACACCAATAGTGAGAATCAAGCCAATTTTTTATTTATTTATTTATTTCACCTTTATTTAACCAGGTAAGCCAGTTGAGAACAGGTTCTCATTTACAACTGCGACCTGGCCAAGATAAAGCAAAGCAGTGCAATAAAAACAACACAGAGTTACATATGGGGTAAAAAACATAAAGTCAAAAATACAACAGAAAATATATATACAGTGTGTGCAAATGTAGCAAGTTATGGAGGTAAGGCAATAAATAGGCTATAGTGCAAAATAATTACAATAGTATTAACACTGGAATGCTAGATGTGCAAGAGATTATGTGCAAATAGAGATACTGGGGTGCAAAAGAGCAAAATAAATAACAATATAGGGATGAGGTAGTTGGGTCTCTCTACCTATCTTCAATGGAAGCAAGAGAGAATATCACAGATGGAGGAAAGACTGGGAAAGGCTACAAAAGCAGGGAGAGCCATCCAGATCAACTGAAGTAAAAAAAATTCAACTCCTGGAGAGTGTGGATGACAAAATCTCAAAAGACCTCAGACTTTCAACCTACACCACTGCCGATGACATGTTCAGAGTCCTGGAGAACAGGTATGGCAACAAGTCAACCATCATAGTGGAAATCCTGGAAGAGCTGGAGAAGATGCCGCATGTGAAAGGGAACCAACCAAGAAAGGTCATTGATCTCATACAATCAGTGGAGAAGGCTCTAGCAGATCTCACAGAGTTAGGAAACTCTGGAGCCATAAATAACCCACTGGTAATTAGATCCATTGAAAGCAAGTTGCCTGACTTCATTAAAAGAGACTGGGTGATGTTCATGGTTGAACCCAGAAACAATGTCACATCAGACAACCACTTTGTCATGCTCTTGAAGTTCCTGAAAAGTCAAGAAGAAATACTAGAGAGACTCGAACAGCTCAGAACTGTGGAGAAGGTGGAAAAATCAGATCGTTTGGACAAGAAGTATGACAGAAAGATTGCCTCAACAAAAACCACAAAGAAAGAAGAGCTTGATGAGGTATGTGGTGTATGTGGTGATAGTGGGCACAACAACAAAATCTTCTTCTGTAGAAAGTTCAAAAGACTTAAGCTACCTGAAAAGAAAACTGTATTGAGAAAGCTGGGAGCATGCAGCAAATGTCTCGGATGCCATGATGAAGATGGATACTGCAGAGACACTTTCCTATGCAGAAACAAAGATTGTAAAAGGGAAGGTGGTGCCCCAGACCACCATTTTTTCCTCTGCCCAAAAGGAGAAGTCAAAAGAGGGGAAGAGAGAAAGAGTGGAAAAGACAGCAAAGGTGAAAGCAAGCTAACGGAGGAACAAGAGGAGATCTTGTCTGAACTTTCCCAGGAAATGGCAGATCGATGCAGAAAGGCTTTCACCAACACCAACAAAACCGCAGTGACACTCGATGCTTCAGGCCAGTCTGAGCTACCGCAGAGAAATGGGCTCTCTGAACTTCCTGTCATCATGATGTTGATGCAAGTCACGGCAAACGCAGGGCAGAAGATTGGGACTTTAATTGACCTTGCTTCAGACACAAACTACATTACCCATAAGGCTGCTGAAAGACTGGGGTTAAGACATGAGAAGATAACTTTAGTTGTGCATGGTGTTGGTGGTATGACCATGGAGGTGAACACACAAAGGTATCTCCTCAAAGTCAGAGTCAAGACACCTAAAGGGACAGAGAGAGCTCATGAAATGGTCTGCTATGGCTTGGATGAAATCGCGAGAGTGCATCAAGTAATTGAACCTGAGAAGTTGAAAAAATTCTTCCCAGAAGTCAAACTTACAGAATTGGAAAGGCCAGAAGAGGTTGAACTTCTCATTAGCCACCGAGAGGGAAGACTCGCTCCCCAGAGGGTAAAGATCATCGGAGACCTTGTCTTATGGGAGGGTCCATTGGGGAAAACAGTGGGTGGAGCACATCCCGACTTATTTGAAGAAGTGGAGGTTGCAGCATATGAGTCCAAAACACACTTCGCTCGCTCCATGAGGACAGCAGCTGCCAAATATCAAGAAATCACAAGTCCAACAACTGACACAGCCCAGCTACAGCAGGAGGCTGTGACTCAGACCAAATTTACAGCTGCCAGTAACTGTGAGTTCCTTGAGTGGTGGCACTGGGACAGCATCGGAGCTGCATGTGAGCCAAGATGTGGAGGATGCCGATGTGGAAACTGTCCACCAGGAGGAAAGGAAATGACCCTGGCAGAGGAAACGGAACTGGAGATCATTAAAGAAGGCCTCACCTACAAGAAGGGGGATGCTCACACACCGGCTCCACATTGGGATGCAAAGTATCCTTGGACGGTAGAGCCAGCCTCTCTCCCGAACAACAAAAGTGCAGTCCAGGCTTGTTTCTTAAGGATGGAAAAGCAACTAAGCAGAGAGCCAGACTGGAAAGTCGCATATGCTACCCAGATCCATGAAATGGTCGAGCGAGGCGCAGCCATAAAACTCACCAACAAAATCATGGACGAGTGGAACGGACCAGTGTGGTCCGGTCAGGGCAAAGTGGGAGGCAAGGAATGGAAATGGAGGTTCTAACAAAGACACAAAGTAAAACCTTAATTCTTCCAAATCAAATGAGGGATGAAGACAACAAAGCCTTGGGTATCGGCTACCAAATGGATGAAGACAAGCTCTAGATGTTAACCTCAGTTAACTTTTCCATAAGGAAAAAGAAGATAAGAGTTGGAAAAAATCTTCTCAAGGAGGAGGTGAGAACTGAGACACCTAACCCACTGACTAGGATGGCTCTCTTAAGCCAAGTGGCTGGACTGTACGACCCAATTGGCTTAGTTACACCTGCCAAACAGAAGGGAGCAATTCTTGTTCGAAAAGCATTCCAAGAGGGAGGGGGTGGGAAACTAACCCAAGAAACCTGGGACCAACCTCTCTCAGAAAGCCTCAGAGAAGAAGCCATCCAGCTTTTTGAAGAATATGTGCAGCTTGGAGAGGTGAAATTCCAAAGGAGCCTCACACCAGCTGGCTGGGAAGGGAAACCTTGGGGCATCACATTCTCTGATGGAAGTGACAAAACCTATGGAGCTGTGATATACTTAAGATGGGAGACAAGTCAAGGCACTAAAGTTCGATTCGTTGAATCAAAAGCCAAGCTGACACCCCTGGATCAGAAGGGAGAAGCTGTAAAAGCTGAGATCTGTGGTGCTTCTTCGCAGCCAGGATCAGGAAGTATGTGGAAAAGCATGCTCGAATGAAGATCGAGAGATGGTTCCATCTACTTGACAGTCAAACGGTCTTGGGAGCCATTCAAAGAGTCAGTTATGGGTACAAAACCTTCTTTGCAAATAGAGTGGGTGAAATCCAGAAGGCTGGACAAGTGCAAGACTGGTGGTGGATCCGTGGGGATCTAAACATAGCTGACATCATAACAAGAGGGGGTGCTCCTGAAGATTTGAAGGAGAATTCCACATGGCAAAATGGACCAGAGTTCCTAAAGTGGCCAGTGGAGGAGTGGCCTATAAAATCAGCTGGAGAGGTTGCAGCTCATGCCAGGGGGAGTGTAAACAAGCTCCAGAGGAAGGCATTCTCAGGTGCATTAACAAGAGCTCAAGCAAGAAGTAGTCAGCAGAAAGAAGACCTACAAGGCACTCAGGAATGTCCAAAGAGTGAGACTCAAGAGGGAATACCTGTGGTAAACCCAACTCTTCTTAGAAGGAAGCCCACTGGTTGGGTTAAAGATCTTGTGGAAGTAAGACGATTCAGTAGCCTGTCCAAACTGGTGAGAGTCGTTGCCTGGGTTTGTCTAGCAGCCAAGCAGTGGCTGAAGAGGAAGGGCCGGGCCCCTAAACAGGCAAAGAGGGAGGTAAGATCACCCAAGCAACCTGTGCTGACTGTCAAAGAAAATGTAGATGCACTCAAATACCTTTTCCTCGCAGCTCAAGAAGGTACAGATTTTTCAGAGACAACTCTAAGCAGACTGACAGTGTACAAAGATGTGAACTCTGGGCTGCTAGTTTGTGGAGGCAGAATTCAGACATTCAACGAAGATAAGACAGCAGTGCCAGTTTTACCCTTTGAAGCATGGGTGTCTACACTGCTGGCACAAGAATCCCACAAAGCAAACCACGAGGGAGTGGCGGGAACCCTTCTCCGGATGAGGAAGAAAGCCTGGGTAATAAAAGGCCGTAGACTTGCCAAGAAAATGGTTGACAGCTGTGTGGTCTGCAGGACAAAACAAGGCAAAACAGTGTCAACAAATCATGGCTGACCTGCCTCTAGAGCGAACAGGCCCAGCTGCACCTTTTGAATTCACCACCATGGACCTGTTCGGCCCTTATGAAGTGAAAGATGAGGTCAAGAAGAGAACTAGACTCAAAGTATGGTGAATAGTCTTCTGCTGCATGGCTTCCCAAGCCATACACACTGAAGTGGTGAGTGACATGTCATCTGAAGGATTCCTGCTAGCCTATCAAAGGTTCACTTCACTGAGAGGACACCCCAGGAAACTCTGGTCAGACCCTGGCACTAACTTTGTGGGAGGTTATATAACTAGAGGATTAGGGTTAGGGTTATATAACTAGAGGGTTAGTGTTATATATCTAGAGGGTTAGTGTTAGGGTTATATATCTAGAGGGCTAGTGTTATGGTTATATAACTAGAGGGTTAGTGTTAGGGTTATATATCTAGAGGGTTAGTGTTAGGGTTATATATCTAGAGGGTTAGTGTTAGAGTTATATAACTAGAAGGTTAGTGTTAGGGTTACATATCTAGAGGGTTAGTGTTATGGTTATATAACTAGAGGGTTAGTGTTAGGGTTATATATCTAGAGGGTTAGTGTTAGAGTTATATATCTCCAGGGTTAGTGTTAGGGTTATTTAACTATAGGTTTAGTGTTAGGGTTATATAACTAGAGGGTTAGTGTTAGGGTTATATATCTAGAGGGTTAGTGTTAGGGTTATATATCTAGAGGGTTAGTGTTAGGGTTATATATCTAGAGGGTTAGTGTTAGGGTTAGGGTTATATAACTAGAGGGTTAGGGTTATATAACTAGAGGGTTAGTGTTAGGGTTATATATCTAGAGGGTTAGTGTTAGGGTTATATAACTAGAGGGTTAGTGTTATATATCTAGAGGGTTAGGGTTATATATCTAGAGGGTTAGTGTTAGGGTTATATATCTAGAGGGTTAGTGTTAGGGTTAGGGTTATATAACTAGAGGGTTAGTGTTAGGGTTATATATCTAGAGGGTTAGTGTTAGGGTTATATAACTAGAGGGTTAGTGTTAGGGTTATATAACTAGAGGGTTAGTGTTATGGTTATATAACTAGAGGGTTAGTGTTAGGGTTATATATCTAGAGGGTTAGTGTTAGGGTTATATAACTAGAGGGTTAGTGTTAGAGTTATATATCTCCAGGGTTAGTGTTAGGGTTATTTAACTATAGGTTTAGTGTTAGGGTTATATAACTAGAGGGTTAGTGTTAGGGTTATATATCTAGAGGGTTAGTGTTAGGGTTATATATCTAGAGGGTTAGTGTTAGGGTTATATATCTAGAGGGTTAGTGTTAGGGTTATATAACTAGAGGGTTAGTGTTAGGGTTATATAACTAGAGGGTTAGTGTTAGGGTTATATATCTAGAGGGTTAGTGTTAGGGTTATATAACTAGAGGGTTAGTGTTATATATCTAGAGGGTTAGGGTTATATATCTAGAGGGTTAGTGTTAGGGTTATATATCTAGAGGGTTAGTGTTAGGGTTAGGGTTATATAACTAGAGGGTTAGTGTTAGGGTTATATATCTAGAGGGTTAGTGTTAGGGTTATATAACTAGAGGGTTAGTGTTAGGGTTATATAACTAGAGGGTTAGTGTTAGGGTTAGGGTTATATAACTAGAGGGTTAGGGTTATATAACTAGAGGGTTAGTGTTAGGGTGATATATCTAGAGGGTTAGTGGTATGGTTATATAACTAGAGAGTTAGTGTTAGGGTTATATATCTAGAGGGTTAGTGTTAGAGTTATATAACTAGAAGGTTAGTGTTAGGGTTACATATCTAGAGGGTTAGTGTTAGGGTTATATATCTAGAGGGTTAGTAAATAAAATAAATTGGTCATTTAGCAGACGCTCTTATCCAGAGCGACTTACAGGAGCATAAGTGCCTTGCTCAAGGGCACATCGACAGATTTTTCACCTAGTCGGCTTGGGGATTAGAACCAGCGACCTTTCGGTTACTGGTACAACGCTCTTAACCACTAAGCTACCTGCCATTAGTGTTAAGGTTATCAATCAATCAATCAATTTTATTTTATATAGCCCTTCTTACATCAGCTAATATCTCGAAGTGCTGTACAGAAACCCAGCCTAAAACCCCAAACAGCTAGTAATGCAGGTGTAGAAGCACGGTGGCTAGGAAAAACTCCCTAGAAAGGCAAAACCTAGGAAGAAACCTAGAGAGGAACCAGGCTATGAGGGGTGGCCAGTCCTCTTCTGGCTGTGCCGGGTGGAGATTATAACAGAACCATGCCAAGATGTTCAAAAATGTTCATAAGTGACAAGCATGGCCAAATAATAATCAGGAATAAATCTCAGTTGGCTTTTCATAGCCGATCATTAAGAGTTTAAAACAGCAGGTCTGGGACAGGTAGGGGTTATATAACTAGAGGGTTAGTGTTATGGTTATATAACTAGGGGGTTAGTGTTAGGGTTATATATCTAGAGGGTTAGTGTTAGGGTTATATAACTAGAGAGTTAGTGTTAGAGTTATATATCTCCAGGGTTAGTGTTAGGGTTATATAACTAGAGGGTTAGTGTTAGTGTTATATAACTGGAGGGTTAGTGTTAGGGTTATATATCTACAGGGTTAGTGTTAGTGTTAGGGTTATATATCTACAGGGTTAGTGTTAGGGTTAGGGTTATATATCTAGAGGGTTAGTGTTAGGGTTAGGGTTATATAACTAGAGGGTTAGTGTTAGGGTTATATATCTAGAGGGTTAGTGTTAGGGTTATATAACTAGAGGGTTAGTGTTAGGGTTATATATCTAGAGGGTTAGTGTTAGGGTTATATAACTAGAGGATTAGGGTTAGGGCTGTATAACTAGAGGGTTAGTGTTAGGGTTATATAACTAGAGGATTAGGGTTAGGGCTATATAACTAGAGGGTTAGTGTTAGGGTTATATAACTAGAGGGTTAGGGTTATATAACTAGAGGGTTAGTGTTAGGGTTATATAACTAGAGGATTAGGGTTAGGGCTATATAACTAGAGGGTTAGTGTTAGGGTTATATAACTAGAGGATTAGGGTTAGGGCTATATAACTAGAGGGTTAGTGTTAGGGTTATATAACTAGAGGATTAGGGTTAGGGCTATATAACTAGAGGGTTAGTGTTAGGGTTATATAACTAGAGAGTTAGTGTTAGAGTTATATATCTCCAGGGTTAGTGTTAGGGTTATATAACTAGAGGGTTAGTGTTAGGGTTATATATCTAGAGGGTTAGTGTTAGTGTTATATAACTGGAGGGTTAGTGTTAGGGTTATATATCTACAGGGTTAGTGTTAGGGTTAGGGTTATATATCTAGAGGGTTAGTGTTAGGGTTAGGGTTATATAACTAGAGGGTTAGTGTTAGGGTTATATATCTAGAGGGTTAGTGTTAGGGTTAGGGTTATATAACTAGAGGGTTAGTGTTAGGGTTATATATCTAGAGGGTTAGTGTTAGGGTTATATTTCTAGAGGGTTAGGGTTATATAACTAGAGGGTTAGTGTTAGGGTTATATATCTAGAGGGTTAGTGTTAGGGTTATATATCTAGAGGGTTAGTGTTAGGGTTATATATCTAGAGGGTTAGTGTTAGGGTTATATAACTAGAGGGTTAGTGTTAGGGTTATCTAGAGGGTTAGTGTTAGGGTTATATAACTAGAGGGTTAGTGTTAGGGTTATATAACTAGAGGGTTAGTGTTAGGGTTATATAACTAGAGGGTTAGTGTTAGGGTTATCTATCTAGAGGGTTAGTGTTAGGGTTATATAACTAGAGGGTTAGTGTTAGGGTTATATAACTAGAGGGTTAGTGATAGTTTTAGGGTTATATAACTAGAGGGTTAGTGTTAGGGTTATATATCTAGAGGGTTAGTTTTAGGGTTATATAACTAGAGGGTTAGTGGGAAAAAATGTCAACCAAACTAGAAATGCACATGGAAAGTATTCAGACCCCTTGACTTTGTCCACATTTTGTTACGTTACAGCCCTATTTTTACACTGCTGCTACTCATTGTTTATTATCTATGCATAGTCACTTTACCCCTACCTACAGGTACAAATTACCTCAACTAACCTGTACCCCCGCACATTGATTTGGTACCGGTACCCCCTGTATATAGCCTCATTATTAACTCTACTAACCTGTACCCCCGCACATTGATTTGGTACCGGTACCCCCTGTATATAGCCTCATTATTAACTCTACTAACCTGTACCCCCGCGCACATTGATTTGGTACCGGTACCCCCTGTATATAGCCTGTATATTGATTTGGTACCGGTACCCCCTGTATATAGCCTGTATATTGATTTGGTACCGGTACCCCCTGTATATAGCCTGTATATTGATTTGGTACCGGTACCCCCTGTATATAGCCTGTATATTGATTTGGTACCGGTACCCCCTGTATATAGCCTGTATATTGATTTGGTACCGGTACCCCCTGTATATAGCCTGTATATTGATTTGGTACCGGTACCCCCTGTATATAGCCTGTATATTGATTTGGTACCGGTACCCCCTGTATATGTGACTCTTTTCTGTCTATAACATGAGTTGCTCAGTATGTGAAGGTCATCCTCAGTATGTGAAGGTCATCCTCAGTATGTGAAGGTCATCCTCAGTATGTGAAGGTCATCCTCAGTATGTGAATGTCATCCTTAGTATGTGAAGGTCATCCTCAGTATGTGAAGGTCATCCTCAGTATGTGAAGGTCATCCTCAGTATGTGAAGGTCATCCTTAGTATGTGAAGGTCATCCTCAGTATGTGAAGGTCATCCTCAGTATGTGAAGGTCATCCTTTTTAACACGTAAAAAAAAAAAAAGATATCACGTAGTAGAACTGAACAAGTGTTGCTCTCCAATTTCTGGAGGACCGAGTTTTTAAATCAGTGGAATTAGACTATGATAGCTAAGGATATGGAAAAAATGATGTTGTTTTTAACAGCATACTGTGTAACAATGTACTGTGTAACAATGTACTGTGTAACAATGTACTGTTTAACAAGTGTAGTAACTGGAGCAGGTATAAGATAAGAGCAACTCCTTGCTCGGGCAGGCTTCGGCGTTCGTCGTCCCCGGAGTACTAGCTACTACCGCTCGATGTTTTCGATGTTTGTTTTGTAATGTCTAGTTGGTACACCTGTTTCGTATTCTGTATTGATTATGTTACATATAAGTTCCTTTGTTTTATGTTTGCCTTTGTGTGTTATTGTCCGCGTGTCCTGTATGTATGGTTGGCATTGATCATTCTGTTTATTACGCACTCTGCGTGTTATTCCTCCTCTTGTGTTTTGGAGGCTTTTTGTTTTGTGCGTATTTTTGGAAAGTAAAGCAGTCGTCACTGATCTTCTGTGTCCTGCGCCTGACTTCACCGCTGCATACACTTCAGCATTTTGACAGGTATTTGAGAAAATTAATGTAAAGTGTCACGCACGTCATAATTGACTATCTCAAGCAGAATACCTATGCATGCTGGGAAAAGTAATTATGATGTGTATACACAAATGGTGTGTTCAGGAATACACTCACAGACAACTGTATGAATCCCCCTCTAAGCACCTTCAAAAAGCACACAAATTGATTATTTTTCCAGATGAATCTTGCTCATGAGTTAATTTGACACAATGGGAGCGAGTGGTAGTGAACTGATGTGTCCCAAATGGCCCACCCTTACCA
>LR778257.1:44715960-44730960 GCA_902810595.1 Coregonus sp. 'balchen'
TGGGGTTTTTTATAAATTTTAAAAAAAGAAAAAACGTAACTACAAAATGGGAAAAAGGTAAAGGGGGCGAATATTTTCCAAAGGAAATGTATGTATCCATTTCCTCCATAATTACATACTCACGTGGTGAAGGCGTTATTCTTCTTGGCTCCCGGGTTTATTGAGTAGAGATTGAACATTCCAAACAGGAAGGCACAAAACCATGATGAAGATCACCATGAACTTAAAGAGTCTTTCACTGTCCTTCCCAGGATATCTGCAGGGGCCCGAAACTCTCATTAGCGGGGAGGATGTACGCAATGCGAAGAAAGCTCAGGACCCAGCGATGGAATAAAAACCCTCTGAATTATCTGGGGGTCCCGAGGGAAACCCAGTTATTACGGGCTGAGAGAGAGAGAGAGAAAGAGAGGGGAGAGAGAGAGAGAGGAGAGAGAGAAAAGAGAGGAGAAAAAGGGAGAGGGGAAAAGAGAGAGAGAGAGAGAGGAGAGAGAGAGAAATGAGAGAGAGAGAGAGAGAAAGAGAGAGAGAGATGATTACAGTAACCGGATAGTACACACGCACAAAGATGTGAACGATCTGAAGACAATGCAAGAAGGTGGCCTTCTACGACTAAGGAACATAAAATTAGACAACCATTAGGAATCTGCTAAAAATCTTGAATCTTATAGAACCCATTGCCCTTTATGATTGTGAGGTCTGGGTCCGCTCACCAACCAAGATTCACAAATGGACAACAACCAAATTGAGACTCTGCATGCAATTCTGCAAAAATATCCTCTGTGTACAACGTAAAACATCAATATGCTGCAGAGCAGAATTAGGCCGAAACCCGCTAGATCAAATCCAGAAAGAGAACGTTAAATTCTACAACCACCTAAAAGGAGCGATTCCCAAACCTTCCATAACAAAGCCATCACCTACAGAAGATGAACTTGAGAAGAGTCCCCTAAGCAAGCTGGTCCTGGGCTCTGTTCACAAACACAACAGACCCCAAGAGCCCCAGGACAGCAACACAATTAGACCCAACCAAATCATGAGAAACAGAAAGACTTGGCACGTTGGAAGAATTGACAAATAACAGGGCAACTAGAATGCTATTTGGCCCTAAACAGAGAGTACACAGTGGCAGAATACCTGACCACTGTGATGACTAATTTAAGGAAAGCTTTGACTATGTACAGACTCAGTGAGCATAGCCTTGCTATTGAGAAAGGCCGCCGTAGGCAGATCTGGCTGTCAAGAAAAGACAGGCTATGTGCACACTGCCCACAAAATGAGGTAGAAACTGAGCTGCACTTCCTAACCTCCTGCCAAATGTATGACCATATTAGAGACACATATTTCCCTCAGATTACAGCGATCCACAAAGAATTCAAAAAACAAACCCAATGTTGATAAACTCCCTTATCTACTTATCTACTACCAGTGTGCCATCACAGCAGGAAGATTTGAGACCTGTTGCCACAAGAAAAGGGCAACCAGTGAAGAACAAACACCATTGTAAATACAACCCATATTTATGTTGATTATTTTCCCATTTGTACTTAACTATTTGCACATTGTTACAACACTGTATATAACATAATATGACATTTGAAATGTCTTTATTCTTTTGAAACTTCTGAGTGTAATGTTTACTGTTAATATTTATTGTTTATTTCACTTTTGTTTATTATCTACTTCACTTGCTTTGGCAACGTTAACATACGTTTCCCATGCCAATAAAGCCCTTAAATTGAATTGAATTGAATTGAATTGAATTGAATTGAATTGAGAAGGGGAGAGAGACAGAGAGCAGAGAGAGAGGGAGAAAGCGAGAGAGAGAGAGACAGATAGAGAGGACGGAGCGAGAGGAGATAGGAGAGAGAGAGAGAGAGCAAGAGAGAAAGCAGAGAGAGAGAAGAGAGACAGAGAGGAGAGAGAGAGAGGGAGCAGAGAGAGGCAGAGAATATAAAACGAGAGAGAACAGAGAGGAGAGATTATAGATGACACAAGATAGAGACTAGAGATAGGAGAGAGAGATAGAGAGATAGAGAGCGAGAGAGAGAGAGATAGATAGAGAGAGAAGAAGAGATCGAGAGAGGAGAGAGAGAGAGAGAGAGAGAGAAAAGAGAGAGAGAGAGGGCCGCCACATGGATCAGGCAGTATCATTGCAAACTTTCTCCATGGAGATCTGGTCCTCTGTAGCTCAATTGGTAGAGCATGGTGCTTGTAACGCCAGGGTAGTGGGTTCGATCCACGGGACCACCCATACCTAAAAATGTATGCACGCATGACTGTAAATCGCTTTGGATGAAAATGTCTGCTAAATGGCATATTATTATTATGAGAAGTGTTGCTCAATCTCAGTTTGATGTGTCTTTTCTGCAATCGTGGTCAAAAGTTTTGAGAATGACACAAATATAAATTTTCACAAAGTCTGCTGCCTCAGTTTTTATGATGGCAATTTGCATATACTCCAGAATGATATGAAGAGTGATCAGATGAATTGCAATTAATTGCAAAGTCCCTCTTTGCCATGAAAATGAACTTAATCCCTCAAAAACATTTCCATTGCATTTCAGCTCTGTCACAAAACGACTAGCTGACATCATGTCAGTGATTCTCTCGTTAACACAGGTGAGAGTGTTGACGAGGACAAGGCTGGAGATCACTCTGTCATGCTGATTGAGTTAGAATAACAGACTGGAAGCTTTAAAAGGAGGGTAGTGCTTGAAATCATTGTTCTTCCTCTGTTAACCATGGTTACCTGCAAGGAAACACGTGCCGTCATCATTGCTTTGCACAAAAAGGGCTTCACAGGCAAGGATATTGCTGCTAGTAAGATTGCACCTAAATCAACCATTTATCGGATCATCAAGAACTTCAAGGAGAGAGGTTCAATTGTTGTGAAGAAGGCTTCAAGGCGCCAAGAAAGTCCAGCAAGGACCGTCAGGACCGTCTCCTAAAGTTGATTCAGCTGCGGAATCGGGGAACCACCAGTGCAGAGCATGCTCAGGAATGGCAGCAGGCAGGTGTGAGTGCATCTGCACGCACAGTGAGGCGAAGACTTTTGGAGGATGGCCTGGTGTCAAGAAGGGCAGCGAGGAAGCCACTTCTCTCCAGGAAAATCAGGGACAGACTGATTTTCTGCAAAAGGTACAGGGATTGGACTGCTGAGGACTGGGGTAAAGTCATTTTCTCTTATGAATCCCCTTTCTGATTGTTTGTGGCATCCGGAAAAAAGCTTGTCCGGAGAAGACAAGGTGAGCGCTACCATCAGTCCTGTGTCATGCCAACAGTAAAGCATCCTGAGACCATTCATGTGTGGGGTTGCTTCTCAGCCAAGGGAGTGGGCTCACTCACAATTTTGCCTAAGAACATAGCCATGAATAAAGAATGGTACCAACACATCCTCCGAGAGAAACTTCTCCCAACCATCCAAGAACAGTTTGGTGACGACCAATGCCTTTTCCAGCATGATGGAGCACCTTGCCATAAGGCACAAGTGATAACTAAGTGGCTCGGGGAACAAAACATCAACATTTTGGGTCCATGGCCAGGAAACTCCCCAGACCTTAATCCCATTGAGAACTTGTGGTCGATCCTCAAGAGGCGGGTGGACAAACAAAAACCCACTAATTCTGACAAACTCCAAGCATTGATTATGCAAGAATGGGCTGCCATCAGTCAGGATGTGGCCCAGAAGTTAATTGACAGCATGCCAGGGCGGATTGCAGAGGTCTTGAAAAAGAAGGGTCAACACTGCAAATATTGACTCTTTGCATAAACTTAATGTAATTGTCAATAAAAGCCTTTGACACTTATGGAATGCTTGTATTTATACTTCAGTAATACCATAGTAACATCTGACAAAATATCTCAATAACCACCTGATAGCGCAAACTTTGTGAAGACCAAATACTTGTGTCAGTCTCAAAACGTTTTGACCCACGACTGTACATGGTTCCTGGTCAAATGAATAAACAAAACAGAAAACCAAAGAAACAAAATTTACTCTTTTAGAAATAATGCCTCATTCTATTGCCTCATTCTATTGTCCTCCTTCTATTGGTTCCTTCTATTGTATCCTTCTATTGCCTCATCTATTGTCTCTCGTCTCGTTGTCTCCATTCTATTTGTCTCCTTCTAGTTGTCTCCGTTCTATTGTCCTCCTTCTATTGCCTCATTCTATTGCCTCCTTGCTATTGTATCCTTCTTTCTCCTTCTAAATTGCTCATTCTGTTCTCCTCTATTGTCTCCTTCTATTGGACTCCATTCTATTGCCTCCTTCTATTGTCTCCTTCCTATTGCCTCCTTCGGTTTGCCTCCTCTATTGTCTCCTTCATATTGTCTCCTATTCTGGTTGTTTCCTTCTATGTATCCTTATATTGTCCTTCTATTGTTTCCTTCTATTGTCCTTATTGCTCTTCTATTGTCTCCTTTATTGCATCATTCTATTGCATCCTCTATTGCCTAATTTATTGCTCCTTCTATGTCTCCTTCTATTGTCCCTCTAGCCTCATTCTATTGCTCATTCTATTGTCTCTCTATTGCTCTTCTATTGTCTCCTTCTATTGCCTCATTTAGGCTCTATTGCCTATTCTATTGCCTCCTTCTATGTTTCCTTCTATTATCCTTCTATTGCCTCATTTATTGTTCTTCTATTGTCTCCTTCGATTGCCACTTCTATTGTCTCCCTAATTACCTTCATTGCTCCTTCTATGCTCATCTATTGCCTCTTCTATGTTTTCCTTCTATTGTTCTTCTATTGTCCCTTCTTTGCTTCTATTGGCTCTTCATTCTTCATGGTCCTTCTATGCCTCCTCATTGCTCTGATTTGGGCTTGTCTACATCCCATCATAGTGGAGGGAGGGAGGTTCCCACACTGTCGTACTGAAATAGCCCTGTAGCAGAGGAAGGTCACAGAGGTCAAATCATAGAGGGGCCGCAATACTGTAATCACTCTAACATACACTACCGGTCAAAAGTTTTAGAACACCTACTCATTCAAGGGTTTTTCTATATTTTTACTATTTTCTACATTGTAGAATAATAGTGAAGACATCAAAACTATAAAATAACACATAAGGAATCATGTAGTAACCAAAAAAGATAATTCAAATATCCACCCTTTGCCTTGATGACAGCTTTACACACTCTTGGCATTCTCTCAACCAGCTTCATGAGGTAGTCACCTGGAATGCATTTCAATGAACAGGTGTGCCTTCTTAAAAGTTAATTTGTGGAATTTCTTTCCTTCTTAATGCATTTGAGCCAATCAGTTGTGTTGTGACAAGGTAGTGGGGGTATACGGAAGATAGCCCTATATGGTAAAATACCATATTATGGCAAGAACAGCTCAAATAAGCAAAGAGAAACGACAGTCCATCATTACTTTAAGACAGGAGGTCAGTCAATCCGGAAAATGTCAAGAACTTTTGAAACTTTCTTCAAGTGCAGTCGCAAAAACCATCAAGCGATATGATGAAACTGGCTCTCATGAGGACTGCTACAGGAATGGAAGACCCAGTGTTACCTCTGCTGCAGAGGATAAGTTCATTAGAGTTACCAGCCTCAGAAATTGCAACCAAAATAAATGCTTCACAGAGTTCAAGTCACAGACACATCTCAACATCAACTGTTTAGAGGTACTGTGTGAAAAGGCCTTCATGGTCAAATTGCGGCAAAGAAACCACTACTAAAGGACACCAATAAGAAGAAGAGACCTGCTTGGGCCAATAAACACGAGCAATGGACATTAGACCGGTGGAAATTTGTCCAAATTGGAGATATTTGGTTCTAACCGCCGTGTCTTTGTGAGATGCGGTGTGGGTGAACGGATGATCTCCGCATGTGTAGTTCCCACCGTAAAGCATGGAGGAGGAGGTGTTATGGTGTGGCGGTGCTTTGCTGGTGACACTGTCTGTGATTTATTTAGAATTTAAGGCACACTTAACCAGCATGGCTACCACAGCATTCTGCAGCGAAACGCCATCGCATCTGGTTTGGGCTTAGTGGGACTATCATTTGTTTTTCAACAGGACAATGACCCAACACACATCCAGGCTGTGTAAGGGCTATTTGACCAAGAAGGAGAGTGATGGAGTGCTGCATCAGATGACCTGGCCTCCACAATCCCCCGACCTCATCCAAATTGAGATGGTTTGGGATGAGTTGGACCGCAGAGTGAAGGAAAAGCAGCCAACAAGTGCTCAGCATTTGTGGGAACTCCTTCAAGACTGTTGGAAAAGCATTCCAGGTCAAGCTGGTTGAGAGAATGCCAAGAGTGTGCAAAGCTGTCATCAAGGCAAAGGGTGGCAATTTGAAGAATCTCAAATATAAAATATATTTTGATTTGTTTAACACTTTTTGGGTTACTACATGATTCCATATGTGTTGTTTCATAGTTTAGATGTCTTCACTATTATTCTAAAAATAAAGAAAAACCCCTTGAATGAGTAGGTGTTCTAAAACTTTTGACCAGTAGTGTATGTGACTCCAAGAAATGACCACACGGACGTTGATTAGTACAAGGTGAATAGTTATTTAACATATAAATATATATATAAATACATGTCTACTTCGATTGGGTCTATGCAAAGGGAGCATGTGCAGCAGTTTTTAGATTTGTGATGAAGTGACCGAGAACTCCAGCACCTCATAAACATACCTGGATGTCAATATTTTGTCTGGGGCAAAGGTTCATTTTTCATTTGACTTTAATATTTATTCTACTGTCGTGAATAACATGCACAGTGAGATTTCTAGCTTGGGTGCCGGTATGTTTCCATTTGGCTTGACAATGAGCAATGGAGTTGGCAAGAGCACCAACAGATCTGGGACCAGGCTGTGAAATGTTACTGATATAATGCAACCTTGACCAGCCTCCCTAGCAGAGTTTTTTGTATTTAAATGAATTATTTAAAAGTAAATGTTCTGTCTGCGCTCACCCAGTCAGTAGTACTATATCTCTGGGTACAGGGTAATGTTGGACAGGTTTCTGTCTTCACCTACCCAGTCTGTAGTACTCTATCTCCGGGGACAGGGTAATGTTGGACAGGTTTCTGTCTTCACCTACCCAGTCTGTAGTACTCTATCTCTGGGGACAGGGTAATGTTGGACAGGTCGGTATAGTGCTTGTCGACGTAGCTCTGTGCTGCATACGCATGCCAGAACGCCATTAATCTAGTGATGAAGGACGTCACGAAAAGGCCCAGCATTCCAAAGTCTAGAAGATTCCATGTCTCCAACAGATATTCCCGAGCTCCCTTGGACCACAGCTGCTTACACTCAGCCCAGACCATCCCTGGAAGAAGAGAGGGAAAAACAACAACATGTCAGAATGACGTATATCTGCGTCACAAATGGCACCCTATGTATAGGGCTCTCACTCTCCAGTAGTGATCTGGTCAAAATAGTCCCAGGATATAAACACAGACTAATGTGGTCCCAGTATATAAACACAGACTAATGTGGTCCCAGTATATAAAAACAGACTAATGTGGTCCCAGTATATAAAAACAGACTAATGTGGTCCCAGTATATAAAAACAGACTAATGTGGTCCCAGTATATAAGAACAGACTAATGTGGTCCCAGTATATAAAAACAGACTAATGTGGTCCCAGTATATAAACACAGACTAATGTGGTCCCAGTATATAAAAACAGACTAATGTGGTCCCAGTATATAAACACAGACTAATGTGGTCCCAGTATATAAAAACAGACTAATGTGGTCCCAGTATATAAACACAGACTAATGTGGTCCCAGTATATAAAAACAGACTAATGTGGTCCCAGTATATAAACACAGACTAATGTGGTCCCAGTATATAAGAACAGACTAATGTGGTCCCAGTATATAAAAACAGACTAATGTGGTCCCAGTATATAAAAACAGACTAATGTGGTCCCAGTATATAAAAACAGACTAATGTGGTCCCAGTATATAAAAACAGACTAATGTGGTCCCAGTATATAAAAACAGACTAATGTGGTCCCAGTATATTGTATTAACTTTGCCCCCCAAATTAAATGTAATTGCTGTCATAAAACGTAAGACTCTGAAGAACAGCAGCATGTGTTGGAATGAGCTGGACAGAAGAGAAGTGTAGACTGCCCAGAACAGAGCAGGCTATGATGGAAAGGACTCATTAATGGTCTTCAACCTTTTATTTATTATTTTACTGTACCCCCAATCACATTTCACTCTGCCCGGAGTACCTCATGTGCTTTTGATCAGAAAGCCTATGTTCTTATACAGTAAGTAGCCCTGTGGATAGGCCTAGTATTGAGAGGTACTGGCCAACAGTACAGCTATCTCAGGTGTGATGGCCCTGAGTATGTAATCATATGTTAGAGAGACTTGACTATCACATGAATGCTTTACATTCAATTAAACGTGTCACCTTTCCCAGATCCCATCGACATAGACAGACATAGTTGATGTCTGCCAGTATGTGTAGCGTACATTTGGTATCAATCCACGTTCTATTCTGCCCCCCCCCCCCCCCACATCATACGTGATGTCATTGCTTGTCTGTCGTAGAACGTGACAGAGACATGGCTTTAAATGCTTTTGTCAAACTTAAAAGTAATCTTTGCCTAGACCCCATCGAAGTAGACATCGTTTATTAGTTAAATAACTATTCACCTTGTACTAATCAAAGTCTGTGTAAGAATTTCTTGGTGTCACATATGTTAGAGTGATTACAGTATTGCGGCCCCTCTGTGTTCTGTCTTTGACCTCTGTGACCCTCCTCTGCTACAGGGCTATTTCAGTACGACAGTGTGGGAATCTCCCTTCCTCCACTATGATGGGATGTAGACAAGACACATCAAATTGATGACAGGGAACAGTCAGGCTGGTTGGGATAGACTGATGACAGGGAACAGTCAGGCTGGTATAGACTGATGACAGTGAACAGTCAGGCTGGTATATACTAATGACAGGGAACAGGCAGGTTAATATAGAGCCCTGAAATTCAAATCTGGACCACAAAGCCAGTTCCCCTGTTCTCTTCTACTTTATGTCCCAGGTGAGTGCAATTAATGATCAGGTAGAAGAGAAAACCAGCAGTAGTCCGGACCTGGTAGGGTGAGAGGTTAACAGGAAACCAACAGTAGTCCAGACCTGGTAGGGTGAGAGGTTAACAGGAAACCAACAGTAGTCCAGACCTGGTAGGGTGAGAGTTTAACAGGAAACCAACAGTAGTCCAGACCTGGTAGGGTGAGAGTTTAACAGGAAACCAACAGTAGTCCAGACCTGGTAGGGTGAGAGTTTAACAGGAAACCAACAGTAGTCCAGACCTGGTAGGGTGAGAGTTTAACAGGAAACCAACAGTAGTCCAGACCTGGTAGGGTGAGAGTTTAACAGGAAACCAACAGTAGTCCGGACCTGGTAGGGTGAGAGTTGAATATCCCTGCTATAGATGCTACCGTATGGCTATTGGGAATAATGATATTACTTTTATATGGGGGAAAAAATAGACAAGTTTGTAGAATTGTCCACATAATAATTTTTATAAAACAGGTTTTTTGCATTCTGGATGCTGATTGGTTGATATGCAGAAGTTATGTCTCATAATTCCACTATCCAGCAGCCAAGGCAGGAAAATCATAAACTTAATCTCCCTCGGGAAAAAAAGCATCTCCACATTATTTTTCCATGCTACTATTTTATTTGCATAAGTTGGGGGTTGTATAGACCTACCTGTCTGCAACAACGTATACAGTGGGGGAAAAAAGTATTTAGTCAGCCACCAATTGTGCAAGTTCTCCCACTTAAAAAGATGAGAGAGGCCTGTAACTTTCATCATAGGTACACGTCAACTATGACAGACAAAATTAGATTTTTTTTCTCCAGAAAATCACATTGTAGGAATTTTTATGATTTTATTTGCAAATTATGGTGGAAAATAAGTATTTGGTCAATAACTAAAGTTTCTCAATACTTTGTTATATACCCTTTGTTGGCAATGACACAGGTCAAACGTTTTCTGTAAGTCTTCACAAGGTTTTCACACACTGTTGCTGGTATTTTGGCCCATTCCTCCATGCAGATCTCCTCTAGAGCAGTGATGTTTTGGGGCTGTCGCTGGGCAACACAGACTTTCAACTCCCTCCAAAGATTTTCTATGGGGTTGAGATCTGGAGACTGGCTAGGCCACTCCAGGACCTTGAAATGCTTCTTACGAAGCCACTCCTTCGTTGCCCGGGCGGTGTGTTTGGGATCATTGTCATGCTGAAAGACCCAGCCACGTTTCATCTTCAATGCCCTTGCTGATGGAAGGAGGTTTTCACTCAAAATCTCACGATACATGGCCCCATTCATTCTTTCCTTTACACGGATCAGTCGTCCTGGTCCCTTTGCAGAAAAACAGCCCCAAAGCATGATGTTTCCACCCCCATGCTTCACAGTAGGTATGGTGTTCTTTGGATGCAACTCAGCATTCTTTGTCCTCCAAACACGACGAGTTGAGTTTTTACCAAAAAGTTATATTTTGGTTTCATCTGACCATATGACATTCTCCCAATCCTCTTCTGGATCATCCAAATGCACTCAAGCAAACTTCAGACGGGCCTGGACATGTACTGGCTTAAGCAGGGGGACACGTCTCGCACTGCAGGATTTGAGTCCCTGGCGGCGTAGTGTGTTACTGATGGTAGGCTTTGTTACTTTGGTCCCAGCTCTCTGCTGGTCATTCACTAGGTCCACCCGTGTGGTTCTGGGATTTTTGCTCACCGTTCTTGTGATCATTTTGACCCCACGGGGTGAGATCTTGAGTGGAGCCCCAGATCGAGGGAGATTATCAGTGGTCTTGTATGTCTTCCATTTCCTAATAATTGCTCCCACAGTTGATTTCTTCAAACCAAGCTGCTTACCTATTGCAGATTCAGTCTTCCCAGCCTGGTGCAGGTCTATAATTTTGTTTCTGGTGTCCTTTGACAGCTCTTTGGTCTTGGCCATAGTGGAGTTTGGAGTGTGACTGTTTGAGGTTGTGGACAGGTGTCTTTCATACTGATAACAAGTTCAAACAGGTGCCATTAATACAGGTAACGAGTGGAGGACAGAGGAGCCTCTTAAAGAAGAAGTTACAGGTCTGTGAGAGCCAGAAATCTTGCTTGTTTGTAGGTGACCAAATACTTATTTTCCACCATAATTTGCAAATAAATTCATTAAAAATCCTACAATGTGATTTTCTGGATTTCTTTTCTAATTTTGTCTGTCATAGTTGACATGTACCTATGATGAAAATTACAGGCCTCTCTCATCTTTTTAAGTGGGAGAACTTGCACAATTGGTGGCTGACTAAATACTTTTTTTCCCCACTGTAATAATAATAAGCCATTTAGCAGACACTTTTATCCAAAGCAACTTACAGTCATGTGCGCATACATTTTTACGTATGGGTGGTCCCGGGGATCGAACCCACTACCCTGACGTTACAAGCGCCGTGCTCTACCAGCTGAGCTACAGAGGACAACGTATCATGCACTACCTTTGTGATATAAAAAAAAAATAATGTATTTGTATTTGAGTGTTTACCAACAATTGTAACTTGAATCTGATAATACTTGTGGAATATACAAATACTTGCTTGATATATGTTTTCCAGTTTTTTGAAATACTTTGCAAATGCAACTTATTTCTACGTGTTAACTGAAATGGCCTATTCATTCCTTTTAGTAGATGCTCTTATCCAACTGTGAGTGCAAACCAACTGAGCCACATCTTCATATCACATCATCACAAACCACTTAATGTCTCAATGTACTCAATTACTGTATTGTGCATTGTTTCTTCTTCATGGTGATGGAAAGTCTACAGGTACCAATTCTAAATGACCAGCCTTTGTACAATACAGTAATGTACATTTATATTAAGTGGTTTGTAAGGATGGTAAATTAATACTACACAAAAAGTGGTAGTTTTCCATGTAATTTGATCAAGAAAAATATTTAATTTGATGTGGATGTTTTGTGTCTTTGCCCATAACTTTGCACCTTTTGATGTAAATGTTTGAGGAAAGGATTTTGTTATTTCTGGATTCCATTAGAATGACAATCACAGCGAAAGGGACAAGGCAACAACTCTTACAGAAAGGGACAGGGCAACAACTCTTACAGAAAGGGACAGGACAACAACTCTTACAGAAAGGGACAGGGCAACAACTCTTCCAGAAAGGGACAGGTCAACAACTCTTACAGAAAGGGACAGGGCAAACAACTCTTACAGAAAGGGACAGGCCAACAACTCTTACAGAAAGGGACAGGACAACAACTCTTACAGAAAGGGACAGGGCAACAACTCTTACAGAAAGGGACAGGGCAAACAACTCTTACAGAAAGGGACAGGCCAACAACTCTTACAGAAAGGGACAGGCCAACAACTCTTACAGAAAGGGACAGGACAACAACTCTTACAGAAAGGGACAGGGCAACAACTCTTACAGAAAGGGACAGGGCAAACAACTCTTACAGAAAGGGACAGGGCAAACAACTCTTACAGAAAGGGACAGGCCAACAACTCTTACAGAAAGGGACAGGACAACAACTCTTACAGAAAGGGACAGGACAACAACTCTTACAGAAAGGGACAGGGCAAACAACTCTTACAGATCCAACTATTGAATCCTGCAAGATACTGTTCTTAATTATACAACTACTTTTATACCAAAGCAGAGATTCAGAAAAAAAATCTATATTGATCTGCTAATACTAGTAAAGCCCAGTGCAGTGCCATCAGCACACCTACTTACTGCGGCCTATTGGATAGTTATTAAATCATTATTTATTGAAGTTATTGTCTGTCATCATCATTGAATCTCTGCTAGCTAGGTACATGCCAATGATTTGTTTAGCATACAGTAGCAACGTCGAATGAATAGAATGATTCGAATTAACGACTGGGTCAAAACACGAGAAAATAACTAACGACCAGCCCGCTAGGGTAGCAACTTCAAAATGCAAAAACGAATTTACTCGTTAAAATTATGTTTTTAATTATAACATGTCATTCATATTTTTTATAAATATGTTGGCAACCGTTTTCTAAAAGCAATAATGCCCTCGAACCTGGGAATGATCTTGTGACAACCTCCCTCCAAAGGCTGTATCCCGGGCCTTGGCTTCGACTCTGGCAGCCCTTGTAGGGAGTTCCGGCATTATTGCTTAAATAATGGTCCACTTGTGACTAACATTGCCTATCCTAATAATGTTTTCCCTATTTCAACAACATCGTCCTCAATGACATGTACTGTACTTTGATTTACAGTAGGAAAACAACCATGGAGAGGGATTAGAAAATGATTTGACAACAGATCCTTGATTTGACAACAGTACAAGTCAGACCACTTTACTTTGCGTTGTCAGATGAAAGCATAAATGGCTCTGCTGTTCCTAGCCCTTAAGACACACAGAGGCAGACAGACCTTGACAGTTTCATCAAGTAACCTTCAATACCACGATCTGAGAATGGCTCTAGGATTTGTTATATGTGCAGCTTGGGGGAAAGCTTTAAAAATGGCCTTTGATCTACTTTGATACACGCAGATTACTATAATTTTTATCGAGTTGAACCATTTGCTAACTGTTAAATTCAATGGTATTAAAGGGTTAGTGCTAGCAACGCAATCTGATTGGTTACATTTTTGCCCTCAGAACAGCCTCAATTTGTCAGGGCATTGACTTTACAAGGTGTCGAAAAGCGTTCCACAGGGATGCTGGCCCATGTTGACTCCAATGCTTCCCACAGTTGTGTCAAGTTGGCTGGATGCCCTTTGGGTGGTGGACCATTCTTGATACACACAGGAAACTGTTGAGCATGAAAAACCCAGCAGCGTTGCAGTTCTTGACACAAACCGGTGCGCCTGGCACCTACTACCATACCCCGTTCAAAGGCACTTAAATATTTTGTCTTGCCCATTCACCCTCTGAATGGCACACATACACAATCCATGTCTCAATTGTCTCAAGGCTTAAAAATAATTATTTAACCTGTCTCCTCCCCTTCAACTACACTGATTGAAGTGGATTTAACAAGTGACATCAATAAGGGATCATAGCTTTCACCTGGATTCACCTGGTCAGTCTGTCATGGAAATGTTTTGTACACTCAGTGTATCTGCGAGCATGTGTGTGTGCGTGCATGCTTGTGTGTGTGTCCGTGTCTGTGTGTCCGTGTGTGTGTGTCCGTGTCCGTGTCCGTGTCTGTGTGTCCGTGTGTGTGTGTGTGTGTGTCCGTGTCCGTGTCTGTGTGTCCGTGTGTGTGTCCGTGTCTGTGTGTCCGTGTGTGTGTGTGTGCGCTCGCTCGCATGTGTATGTTATGTATGTACTACAGAAAATACACAATCATATTTATTATAATACATAATATTAACATAGTATGTACAGTTTGTATATGACCTATGACCCAGGATATGATGAGTATCTCCATCCAGGTGAAGGGGGTGGTCTTCATCCTGAACAGCTGAGAGGGGTGGTCCTGTACGGTCATGTTAGGGAGCAGGGTGGTACCCTGGAAGCGGTCCGCTGCATTCATCACCAGCAGGCCCAGGAAGATGGTGAAGGAAGCTGCATGGGCCACAAACTTCAGGAAGGGACCACGCATTATCTTCCCCAGCTGAGAAGAAGAAAGAAGGTAGATGAATAGTACCCCAATGGATCCCCAGAGACCAGGAGGACAGCCTTAAGGTAGATAAATAGTACCCCTGTGGAACCCCAGAGACCAGGAGGACAGCCTTAAGGTAGATAAATAGTACCCCTATGGAACCCCAGAGACCAGGAGGACAGCCTTAAGGTAGATGAATAGTACCCCAATGGAACCCCAGAGACCAGGAGGACAGCCTTAAGGTAGATGAATAGTACCCCAATGGAACCCCAGAGACCAGGAGGACAGCCTTAAGGTAGATGAATAGTACCCCAATGGAACCCCAGAGACCAGGAGGACAGCCTTAAGGTAGATGAATAGTACCCCAATGGAACCCCAGAGACCAGGAGGACAGCCTTAAGGTAGA
>LR778257.1:44733460-44743460 GCA_902810595.1 Coregonus sp. 'balchen'
CAGCCAGCCAGCCAGCCAACCAGCCAGCCAGCCAGCCAGCCAGCCAGTCAGCCAGCCAGTCCGACAGACATCAGCTAGTTGATGCTTGTAATGAATGTATCTGGAACAGGCCTACGTGTAGTCAGAGGCCACAGGTCAAGTCATACACCCACATCCTCAGTTCACAAATATGAATTATGTACAAAATTATTATTACTCATACATTACTCCAGGAATAGGTCCCAAATGGCACACTGTTACCTCTATAGTACACTATTTCCTGGTGAAAAGTAGTGCACTATATAGGATATAGGGTGTGATTTGGGACGTACACCAGCCATAACATAACGTATTACAATACATTTTCCTGACCACACTTCTGACCCATTCAACAATCCACCTTTAATCTGCGGAACATGACGCTCACCATCATAAACAACACTCTACAGCAAAGACACTGAGTAAAGGGATCATGAAATGGGTTGGATGATTTCACGATCCATTCTATTCAATGTGCTTGTATTTATTATGGATCCCCATTAGTTCCTGCCAAGGCAGCAGCTACTCTTCCTGGGGTTTATTATGGATCCCCATTAGTTCCTGCCAAGGCAGCAGCTACTCTTCCTGGGGTCCATCAAAATTAAGGCAGTTTATACAATTCTTAAAACATTACAATACATTCGCAGATTTCACAACACACTGTGTGCCCTCAGGCCCCTACTCCACTACCACATATCTACAGTACAAACTCCATGTATACGTGTGTGTATAGTGCGTATGTTATTGTGTGTGTGTATGCATGTGTCTGTGTCTATGTTTGTGTTGCTTCACAGTCCCTGCTGTTCCATAAGGTGTATTTTTATCTATTTTCTAAATCTAATTTTACAGCTTGCATGAGTTACTTGATGTGGAATAGAGTTCCATGTAGTCATGGCTCTATGTAGTACTGTGCGCCTCCCATAGTCTGTTCTGGACTTGGGGACTGTGAAGAGACCTCTGGTGGCATGTCTTGTGGGGTATGCAATGGTGTCCGAGCTGTGCGCCAGTTGCTCAAACAGACAGCTCGGTGTATTCAACATTTCAATACCTCTCACAAACACAAGTAGTGATGAAGTCAATTTCTCCTCCACTTTGAGCCAGGAGAGATTGACATGCATATTATTAATGTTTGCTAAGGGCCAGCCGTGCTGCCCTGTTCTGAGCCAATTGTAATTTTCCTAAGTCCCTCTTTGTGGCACCTGACGGCACGACTGAACAGTAGTCCAGGTGCGACAAAACTAGGGTCTGTAGGACCTGCCTTGTTGATAGTGCTGTTAAGAAGGTAGAGAAGTGCTTTATTATGGACAGACTTCTCCCCATCTTAGCTGCTGTTGTATCAATATGTTTTGACCATGACAGTTTACAATCCAGGGTTACTCCAAGCAGTTTAGTCACCTCAACTTGCTCAATTTCCACATTATTTATTACAACATTTAGTTGAGGTTTAGGTTTTAGTGAATAATTTGTCCCAAATACGATGCTTTAAGTTTTTGAAATATTTAGGACTAACTTATTCCTTGCCACCCATTCTGAAACTATTTGCAGCTCTTTATTAAGTGTTGCAGTCATTTCAGTCACTGTAGTAGCTGACGTGTATAGTGTTGAGTCATCCGCATACATAGACACACTGGCTTTACTCAAAGCCAGTGGCATTTCGTTAATAAAGATTTAAAACAGTAAGGGGCCTAGACAGCTGCCCTGGGGAATTCCTGATTCTACCTGGATTATGTTGGAGAGGCTCCCATTAAAGAACACCCTCTGTGTTCTGTTAGACAGGTAACTCTTTATCCACAATATAGCAGGGGGTGTAAAGCCATAACACATATGTTTTTCCAGCAGCAGACTATGATCGATAATGTCAAAAGCCGCACTGAAGTCCAACAAAACAGCCCCCACAATCTTTTTATCATAAATGTCTCTCAGCCAATCATCAGTCATTTGTGTAAGTGCTGTGCTTGTTGAACGTCTTTCCTATAAGCGTGCTGAAAGTCCGATGTCAATTTGTTTACTGTGAAATAGCATTGTATCTGGTCAAACACCATTTTTTCCAAAGGTTTACTAAGGGTTGGTAACAGGCTAATTGGTCGGCTATTTGAGCCAGTAAAGGGAGCTTTACTATTCTTAGGTAGCGGAATGACTTTTGCTTCCCTCCAGGCCTGAGGGCACACACTTTCTAGTAGGCTTAAATCGAAGATATGGCAAATAAGAGTGGCAATATCGTCTGCTATTATCCTCAGTAATTTTCCATCCAAGTTGTCAGACCCCATTTCTTATCATTGCTGATAGACAACAATAATTGTTTCACCTCTTCCACACTCACTTTATTGAATTCAAAATTACAATGCTTGTCTTTCATAATTTGGTCAGATATACTTGGATGTGTAGTGTCAACGTTTGTTGCTGGCATGTCATGCCTAAGTTTGCTAATCTTGCCAATGAAAAAATCATTAAAATAGTTGTCAATATCAGTGGGTTTTGTGATGAATGAGCCATCTGATTCAATGAATGATGGAGCTGAGTTTGCCTTTTTGCCCAAAATGTAATTGAAGGTGCTCCAAAGCTTTTTACTATCATTCTTTATGTCATTTATCTTTGTTTCATAGTGTAGTTTCTTCTGATTTTTATTCAGTTTAATCACATGATTTCTCAATTTGCAGTACGTTTGCCAATCGATTGTGCAGCCAGACTTATTTGCCATTCCATTTGCCTCATCCCTCTCAACCATACAATTGTTCAATTCCTCATCAATCCACAGGGATTTAACCGTTTTTACAGTCATTTTCTTAATGGGTGCATGCTTATTAGTAACTGGAATAAGTAATTTCATAAATGTGTCAAGTGCAGTGTCTGTTTGCTCCTCATTACACACCACGGACCAACAAATATTATTTACATCAACAACATAAGAATCACTACAAAACTAATTGTATGACCTATTATACACAATATTAGGCCTAGTCTTTGGAACTTTGGTTTTCCTAGATATGGCTACTATATTGTGATCACTACATCCGATGGATTTGGATACTGCTTTCAAGCTAATTTCTGCAGCATTAGTAAAGATGTGATCAAAACATGTTGATGATTTCATTCCTGTGCTCTGTTGATATCACATACATTATCAAGCATTTCACACATGTTATCCAGATACTGACTGTTAGCACTTGGTTGTCTATAGCAGCTCCCCACCAGAATGGGCTTTAGGTGAGGCAAATTAACTTGTAGCCATATTACTTCAACAGTATTTAACATGAGATCCTCTCTAAGCTTTACAGGAATGTGGTTCTGAACATACACCTCAACCACTGGCATTTCTGTCATGTATTGCTACCACTGTATCATCTAAGGTATTATCTAAGTGAGTTTCAGAGATTGTCAGAATATGAATGTCATCTGTTACCAGCAAATTGTTGATTTCATTAACCTTGTTTCTTAAGCTACATATGTTAACATGGGCTATTTTTAGCACTTTTCTGTGATGCTTGGTTGTTTTTATTGCTTTACTGGGAAGCATAGCAGAGGCAGACCTGCTCAAGTTATTTATGTTAGTGCTGTAAGGGTTGGTGTGAGATGCGAGCGGTGCAGGATAGACAGTAAGCAGTAGGCATCGATGGTGAAACAAGGATCTTTACTGGTGGTCCCAAACCCCCCCCCCCCCCCCCCCCACCTCCCAGCCTGGGCTGCCTCCGGGTGGAGGTGACGATATGTTGTTATCAGCTCTGGGTCTAGAATGTCCCTCCTGGGCACCCAGGACCGCTCTTCCGGCCCATAACCCTCCCAGTCCACCAGTAATTGGAGACCCCTCCCCACCCCGCCGGCAGTCCAGGATCCGGTCCACAGTAAAAGCCCGCTGCCCTCCGACGAGGCGCAGCGGGGGAACAGGACGAGGAGGGGGAGCCAGGGGACAGGTGGCGAAGGGCTTGAGGAGGGACACATGGAACGTGGGATGCACCCGCATGGTGGGGGGAAGTTGCAGGCGGTAGGCCACTGGGTTGACTCGCCGGACCACTCTGAATGGGGACAGCTTCCTGGACTCCACGCAGAGGGGAAGATCCCACAATGAGAGCCACACCCTCTGTCCTGGGCGAAAAACCGGGGCCGGGCGACGCCTGCGGTTGGCTTGATGTTGAGACCTGACCGTGGCCTGCTTAAGCGCCTCCCGTACCTGCCTCTGGGTGCGGCGACAGCGACTGATGTGGGCCTGGACCGACGCCTCTTCTTGCTCGGGGAATAGGAGGGGTTGGTACCCGTATTGGCACTGGAAGGGGGACAGGCCGGTGGACGAGCAGAGAAGGGTGTTGTGGGCGTACTCCACCCATGCCAGTCACTGACTCCACGCAGCTGGGTTGCTGGAGGCGTAGCACCTCAGCACCCCCTCCAGATCCTGGTTAAAAACCGTTGTAGTTGCTTGAGGGATGAGGGCCAGGGCCAATCCAGTACCACGCTGACCTTGGCTGGGTCCATCCGTAGGTCCCCCTGGGTGACGATGAACCCCAGGAAGGAGATGGTCTCTGTGTGGAACAGGTACTTCTCCGCCTTGACGTAGAGCTGGTGACGGAGAAGGTGATGGAGGACCTGCCGAACGTGCTGCTGGTGTTCACTCATGTCCTTTGAAAATATTAGGATGTCATCCAAATACATGAAGACGCTGTAGTCGAGGAGGTCCCGGAGCACGTCATTGACCAACGCCTGGAACACCGCAGACCGAACGGCATGACTTGGTACTCGTAATGCCCACTGGGTGTGTTAAAAGCCGTCTTCCACTCGTCCCCCTCCCGAATCCTCACCAGGTTATAGGCATTTCGTCCATATCGTCCAGCTTGGTGAAGACCCGGGCTCCCTGCAACGACTCGAATGCCGTCGTCATCAGGGGGAGTGGGTAGAGGTTCTTAACCGTGATGCCGTTGAGTGCCCGGTAATCAATGCACGGCCGCTTCCCACCATCCTTTCTCCCCATGAAGAAGAAGCCCGCTCCCATGGGTGAGGTAGAGGGACGGATGTGACCCTCAACGAGTGTCTCGTCGATATACTCCCTCATGGCCAGCGTCTCCGGCCGGGACAAGGAAAACAATCGCCCTCGTGTGGGCATGGCGCCCGGCAGGAGATCGATGGCGCAGTCATATGGCCTGTGAGAAGGTAGGCCCTTGGCAGGCCTCTTACTAAACACCTCCCCCAGATCCCAATACTCCCTGCCTGCCAGGTTTGGGCTGGTGACGGAGTCTGTATCCGCCGTTCTCCCGGTGGCAACCGCCGCTAGGGCGGTAGGCGGTTCGGAGTGCGGGACCTGGGGAAGAGGTGAGGACTGGTAGGTGGTCTGGGACGGTGGTTTGGGCTGATGAGTGGTTGGTGGAGACCGAAACAGGACGTAGGCGGAGCCTCCCTCCAGGATGAGCCGCCCCGTGGACCAGTCTATCCGGGGTTTGTTGGCGACCAGCCAGGGGTGCCCGAGGACGAGGGGACAATCCGGAGAGTCCACAATGAAAAACTGGATATCCTCCCATAGCCCCCCTGCCGCCACCCGGACATGCATGGGACAATGCGCCGGGTGATGAAGCCCGACCCCAACGGCCGGCCGTCCAGGCCCATGACCGGAATGGCTCGGAGTTGGAGAGTAACGGAACGCTCCACCCTTGGGCCAGCCCCGCGTCCATCAGGTTTCCCGCCGCCCCCGACTAACAGTGCGGGCCCACTGAACCCTGACAGGGAGAAAAGTCTGGGTGTCTCTGGGGTTGGGGTTTTGGTTCCCGTCCCGATATTAGCGAGCCCTCCCGTTTCCCGGCTTCTTCGGGCATGAGTTGCAGTGGTAACCTGTCTGGCCGCAGTACAGGCAATGTCCCTGGCACAGACGTCTCTGCTTCTCCATCCTGGACAAGCGCACCTTGCGTCATCTCTCACGACACCGATTATCTACCCACACCGAGAGGCCGAGGCCGTCCAGTCGCTCAGGCAGCTCCCTGAAGGAGAGTTCATCCTTCATCCCCTCCAATAGCCCCTGCTCTTAAAGGATCCTGGTCAAAAGTAGTGCACTATATAGGGAAAAGCGTTTCATTTGGGACCCAGCCCATGTCTGACAGTGCTCTTATAGCTATAGACTAAAGGAGAGCTTCAGTTCAGTTGAATTGTGTACCCGTAGAGAGTTGAATGGTGTACCCATAGAGAGTTGAATGGTGTACCCGTAGAGAGTTGAATGGTGTACCCATAGAGAGTTGAATGGTGTACCCGTAGAGAGTTGAATGGTGTACCCGTAGAGAGTTGAATGGTGTACCCGTAGAGAGTTGAATGGTGTACCCATAGAGAGTTGAATGGTGTACCCGTAGAGAGTTGAATGGTGTACCCGTAGAGAGTTGAATGGTGTACCCGTAGAGAGTTGAATGGTGTACCCGTAGAGATTTGAATGGTGTACCCGTAGAGAGTTGAATGGTGTACCCGTAGAGAGTTGAATGGTGTACCCATAGAGAGTTCAATGGTGTACCCGTAGTAGAGAGTTGAATGGTGTACCCGTAGAGAGTTGAATGGTGTACCCATAGAGAGTTGAATGGTGTACCCGTAGAGAGTTGAATGGTGTACCCATAGAGAGTTCAATGGTGTACCCGTAGTAGAGAGTTGAATGGTGTACCCGTAGAGAGTTGAATGGTGTACCTGTAGAGATTTGAATGGTGTACCCGTAAGAGTTGAATGGTGTACCCGTAGAGATTTGAATGGTGGTACCCGTAGAGAGTTGAATGGTGTACCCGTAGAGAGTGATGGGTACCCGTAGAGAGTTGAATGGTGTACCCGTAGAGAGTTGAATGGTGTACCCGTAGAGAGTTGAATGGTGTACCCGTAGAGAGTTGAATGGTGTACCCGTAGAGAGTTGAATGGTGTACCCATAGAGAGTTGAATGGTGTACCCGTAGAGAGTTGAATGGTGTACCCGTAGAGATTTGAATGGTGTACCCGTAGAGATTTGAATGGTGTACCCGTAGAGATTTGAATGGTGTACCCGTAGAGATTTGAATGGTGTACCCATAGAGAGTTGAATGGTGTACCCGTAGAGAGTTGAATGGTGTACCCGTAGAGAGTTGGATGGTGTACCCATAGAGAGTTGAATGGTGTACCCGTAGAGAGTTGAATGGTGTACCCGTAGAGAGTTGAATGGTGTACCCGTAGAGAGTTGAATGGTGTACCCGTAGAGAGTTGAATGGTGTACCCGTAGAGAGTTGAATGGTGTACCCGTAGAGAGTTGAATGGTGTACCCGTAGAGAGTTGAATGGTGTACCCATAGAGAGTTGAATGGTGTACCCGTAGAGAGTTGAATGGTGTACCCATAGAGAGTTCAATGGTGTACCCGTAGTAGAGAGTTGAATGGTGTACCTGTAGAGAGTTGAATGGTGTACCCGTAGAGAGTTGAATGGTGTACCCGTAGAGAGTTGAATGGTGTACCCGTAGAGAGTTGAATGGTGTACCCGTAGAGAGTTGAATGGTGTACGCATAGAGAGTTGAATGGTGTACCCGTAGAGATTTGAATGGTGTACCCGTAGAGATTTGAATGGTGTACCCGTAGAGATTTGAATGGTGTACCCGTAGAGATTTGAATGGTGTACCCGTAGAGATTTGAATGGTGTACCCATAGAGATTTGAATGGTGTACCCATAGAGATTTGAATGGTGTACCCATAGATATTTGAATGGTGTACCCATAGAGATTTGAATGGTGTACCCATAGAGATTTGAATGGTGTACCCATAGAGATTTGAATAGTGTACCCATAGAGATTTGAATGGTGTACCCATAGAGAGTTGAATGGTGTACCCGTAGAGAGTTGATTGGTGTACCCGTAGAGAGTTGAATGGTGTACCCGTAGAGAGTTGAATGGTGTACCCGTAGAGAGTTGAATGGTGTACCCGTAGAGAGTTGAATGGTGTACCCGTAGAGAGTTGAATGGTGTACCCGTAGAGAGTAGAATGGTGTACCCGTAGAGAGTTGAATGGTGTACCCGTAGAGAGTTGAATGGTGTACCCGTAGAGAGTTGAATGGTGTACCCATAGAGAGTTGAATGGTGTACCCGTAGAGAGTTGAATGGTGTACCCGTAGAGATTTGAATGGTGTACCCGTAGAGATTTGAATGGTGTACCCGTAGAGATTTGAATGGTGTACCCGTAGAGATTTGAATGGTGTACCCATAGAGAGTTGAATGGTGTACCCGTAGAGAGTTGAATGGTGTACCCGTAGAGAGTTGAATGGTGTACCCATAGAGATTTGAATGGTGTACCCATAGAGATGTTATAATGATATGTATCATTCTGTGGGTGTACCTATGTGAAAGGAAATGTATAATTCATGATAATATAGCAGGTAAATGATTACACCATACATTATATTCACACTCTGATGAAGGGATCCACGCTCTCTATTGGAATGGCGTACCATATCGAAATGTGGGTGGAGTCAGATCTGAAATCTGTTCTTTAAGAACTCCCTTTACAATTCATGAACTGATGTTGCCATAGAGATGTTACTCTCCACGTACAGGAAAGCTGTTGCCATAGAGATATTACTGTAGACATACAAGAAAGCTGTTCCCATTTAGATATTACTGTAAACGTACAAGAAAGCTGTTCCCATTTAGATATTACTGTAAACGTACAAGAAAGCTGTTCCCATTTAGATATTACTGTAAACGTACAAGAAAGCTGTTCCCATTTAGATATTACTATAAACGTACAAGAACGCTGTTCCCATTTTGATATTACTGTAAACGTACAAGAAAGCTGTTCCCATTTAGATATTACTGTAAACATACAAGAAAGCTGTTCCCATTTAGATATTACTGTAAACGTACAAGAAAGCTGTTCCCATTTAGATATTACTGTAAACATACAAGAAAGCTGTTCCCATTTAGATATTACTGTAAACGTACAAGAAAGCTGTTCCCATTTAGATATTACTGTAAACATACAAGAAAGCTGTTCCCATTTTGATATTACTGTAAACGTACAAGAAAGCTGTTCCCATTTAGATATTACTGTAAACATACAAGAAAGCTGTTCCCACTTAGATATTACTGTAAACGTACAAGAAAGCTGTTCCCATTTAGATATTACTGTAAACATACAAGAAAGCTGTTCCCATTTAGATATTACTGTAAACATACAGGAATGCTGTTCCCATTTAGATAGTACTCTAGACATATAGGAAAGCTATATAAGGCTGCATGAAGTAGCTGTGAAATTATTAATAATATAATATAATAAAATAAATTATTCATGATGATCACTCCTCTCTCTCTCAGGGAAAAGGTGTGGTTTTAAAGGGGATGCAGCCACAGCAAATAGATTACAAGAACACTTGCAATAACCTTCTTGGCCAGTTTTCCCAACGGAGATGGTATAGCCCTATACTAAAAAAACACTTCCAATAGAGTGTAGTTTTTAGTCTAGGAGTAGGTTTAACCTGGGTCTGGAAAACCAGCTGAATATCTTTTGCCCACCTCTCATGACCGAACTCTGCAGTCATTTTAATCAAGGTCTGTTAATGAACATATCCCTCCTAATTTCATTGGCAAGGACACAACTTTGACATATGACTGAAATACTTGATGGGGCGAGTCATGCTCCCATTGCAGTACCTTAAACTCCTTCTCGATGTTAGCCAGGACAGCCAGCTCGTTGCTCAGCTCGAGGGCAGCCATCACAGGGTCTTTGCTAGAGAGAGACATGTAGGCCGGGCTGGCCAGGCCTTTATAGGCATTGATACGGGACCGAGAGTGGCTGAACGAGTCATGCTTCTGGTGGTAGCTGCAGGTGCCACACTTACAGAAGTAGTGGTGCGGCCGCTCGATGCGGGCGTCCTTCCTCAGGAGGATGTGCACTATCTCATACTCATGGCAGTGAGAGGCCAGGATGATCGGGGTGATGTCATGAGAGAACCGTGTACCATCCTCGTCATAGGAGAAGAAGTCGTCTTGAGTCTCTGCCTGGCCAGGACTGTTGACGAGCCTCTGTG
>LR778257.1:44748460-44921155 GCA_902810595.1 Coregonus sp. 'balchen'
TAGCACTCACATCTGTAGCCATGAAATGCTTTGAAAGGCTGGTCATGGCTCACATCAACACTACCATCCCAGACACTCTGGACCCATTCCAATTCACATACCGCCCCAAATGATCCACAGATTAAGCAATCTGTATTGCACTCCACACTGCCTTCTTCCACCTGGACAAGAAGAACACCTATGTTAGAAAGCTGTTCATTGACTACAGCTCAGCATTCAACACCATAGTGCTCTCCAAGCTCATCACTAAGCTCAGGACCCTGGGACTGAACACCTACCCTCTGCAACTGGATCCTGGACTTCCTGGCGGGCCGCCCCCAGGTGGTAAGGGTAGGCAACAACACATCTGCCACGCTGATCCTCAACACAGGAGCCCCTCAGGGGTGCATGCTCAGTCCCTCCTGTACTCCCTGTGACCGCACATGACTCCAACACCATCATTAAGTTTGCTGACGACACAACGATGGTTGGCCTGATCACCGACGACAATGAGACAGCCTATAGGGAGGAGATCAGTGACCTGGGAGTGTGGTACGAGGACAACAACCTCTCCATTAACACCAGCAAGACAAAAGAGTTGATCATGGACTACAGGAAACGGAGGGCCGAACACGCCCTCATCCACACAGACAGGGCTGTAGTGGAGCGGGTCAAGAGCTTAAAGTTCTTCAGTGTCCACATCACCAAGGATCTATCATGATCCAAACACACCAACACAGTCGTGAAGAAGGCACGACAACTCCTCTTCCCCTTCAGGAGACTGAAAAGATTCGGCATGGGCCCTCAGATCCTCAAAAAGTTATACAGCTGCACCATTGAAAGCAATTTGACTGTCTGCATCCCCGCCTGGTATGTCAACTGCTCGGCCTCCGACCGCAAGAGGCTACAGAGGGTAGTGCGTACGGCCCAGTACATCACTTGGGCGAGCTTCCTGCCATCCAGGACATCTATACCAGGCGTTGTCAGAGGAAGGCCCTAAAAATTGTCAAAGGCTCCAGCCACCCAAGTCATAGACTGTTCTCTCTGCTACCGCACGGCAAGCGGTACCGATGCACCAAGTCTGGAACCAACAGGACCCTGAACAGCTTCGACCCCCAAACCATAAGAATGATAAATAGTTTGTCCGGGTAGCTATTGGTTAACTATTTAACTATCTGCACTGACCCTCGTTGCAACTCATTTGCCTCATGACATACGCTGCTGTTTCTGTCTATTATCTATCCTGTTGTCTAGTCACTTTACCCCTACCTACAGTATACTGCTGCTACTGTCTATTATCTATCCTGTTGTCTAGTCACTTTACCCCTACCTACAGTATACTGCTGCTACTGTCTATTATCTATCCTGTTGCCTAGTCACTTTACCCCTCCCTACAGTATACTGCTGCTACTGTCTATTATCTATCCTGTTGTCTAGTCACTTTACCCCTACCTACAGTATACTGCTGCTACTGTCTATTATCTATCCTGTTGTCTAGTCACTTTACCCCTACCTACAGTATACTGCTGCTACTGTCTATTATCTATCCTGCTGTCTAGTCACTGTACCCCTACCTACAGTATACTGCTGCTACTGTCTATTATCTATCCTGTTTTCTAGTCACTTTACCCCTACCTACAGTATACTGCTGCTACTGTCTATTATCTATCCTGTTGCCTAGTCACTTTACCCCTACCTACAGTATACTGCTGCTACTGTCTATTATCTATCCTGTTGTCTAGTCACTTTACCCCTACCTACAGTATACTGCTGCTACTGTCTATTATCTATCCTGCTGTCTAGTCACTGTACCCCTACCTACAGTATACTGCTGCTACTGTCTATTATCTATCCTGTTTTTCTAGTCACTTTACCCCTACCTACAGTATACTGCTGCTACTGTCTATTATCTATCCTGTTGCCTAGTCACTTTACCCCTACCTACAGTATACTGCTGCTACTGTCTATTATCTATCCTGTTGCCTAGTCACTTTACCCCTACCTACAGTATACTGCTGCTACTGTCTATTATCTATCTTGTTGTCTAGTCACTTTACCCCTACCTACAGTATACTGCTGCTACTGTCTATTATCTATCCTGTTGTCTAGTCACTTTATCCCTACCTATATGTATATATCCACCTCAATTACCTTGTACCCCTGCACATCAACTCGGTACTGGTACCCCGTGTATATAGCATTGTGTATTTATTCCTCATGTTATTGTTTTTTAAAATTATTTCAATTTTTTTTCTCTCTGCATTGTTGTAAGCATTTCACCTGTTGTTTCCGAAGCATTTGACAAATACAATTTGTTATGATTTGACAATGAAAAAAGAGTTGTCTAATCAGCAGCATGGGGCCAGGCTAGGACTGGATGTGTAGGCAACAACACCACACTGCTAAGGTTGAGATGACAACAACACCACACTGCTAAGGTTGAGATGACAACAACAACACCACACTGCTAAGGTTGAGATGACGACAACAACACCACACTGCTAAGGTTGAGATGACAACAACACCACACTCTAAGTTATGATGCTACGCAATCACCTGTGTTCTAGTCAACTAAACCCTACTACAGTTTGGTTGAGAGTCACAACCACATGCAGTGGTACACACCACGTGTATATAGCATTGTGTATTTATTCCTCATGTTATTGTTTGTTTTAATTATTTCAATTTTTTTCTCTCTGCATTGTTGGGAAGGGCCCGTAAGTAAGCATTTCAACTGTTGTTTCCGAAGCATTTGACAGTTTTTTTCCCCCCCCGGGGAACTGCCCCCCAAAATTTTTTCCCCGGGGGCCCCCCCCCAAAAACCCCCCGGCCCCCCCGGGTTTTTTTTAAAATTTTTTTTTAAAGGGGTTTTTTTAAAAATTTTTTTAAAAAAAAAGGGGGGGGGGTTTTAAAGGGCCCCCTTTTTTTTTTTTTTTTGTTTTTTAAAATTTTTTTTTTTTTTAAAAGGGGGCCCTTTTGTTTTTAAAAATTTTTAAAACCCCCAAAGGGGGTTTTGAAAAAGGGGGTTTTTCCATAAGGGGGGGGCCCCTTTTTAAAAAAAACCCCCCCCCTTGGGGGGAAAAAAAACCCTCCCCGGGGGGGCCCCCCCAAAAAAACCCCCCAAAAAAAAAAAAACCCCCAAAGGAAGGTTAAAAAAAAAACCCCCCCTTTAAGGGGGGGAAAAAACCCCCCCTTTTAAAAAAAAACCCCCAAAAAAGGGGGGGGAAAAAAAAAAAAAAAAAAAAAAAGGGAAGGGGTTAAAAAAAAACCCCCGGGGAAAAAAAAAAAAAAAAAAAACCCCCCCCCCCCCCTTTTTGGGTTAATAAAAACCCCCCTTTGGGGGGGGAAAAAAACCAAAAAATTTGGGGGAAAAAAAAAAAAAATTTTTTAAAAAAAAAAAACCCCCCAAAAGGGGGGAAAAAAAAAAAAAAAAAACCCCCCCAAAGGGGGTTTTTAAAAAAAAAAAAAAAAAACCCCCCCAAAAAATTTTTTAAAAAAAAAAAACCCCGGGGGGGCCCAAAAAACCCCCCAAAAAGGGGGAAAAAAAAAAAAGGGTTTTAAAAAAAAAAAGGGGTTTTTTAAAAAAACCCCCGGGAAAAACCCCCCGGGGGGGAAAAACAAAAACCCCCCAAAAAGGGGGGGAAAAACCCCCCTTTTTTTTTAAAAAACCCCAAAACCCCGCAAGGGGGGAAAAAAACCCCCCCCCAAAAGGAAAAAACCCACGGGGGGGGGTTAAAAACCCCCAAAAATTTTTGGAGAAAAAAACCCCAAATTTTTTAAAAACCCCCCAAAAAGGTTAAAAAAAAAAACCCCCTTCCTTAAAAAACCCCAAAAAGGGGGGGAAAAAACAAAACCCCCCTGGGGGAAAAAAAAAAAACCCCCCAAAAAAGGCAAAAAAAATTTTGGGGTGAAAAAAAAAAAAACCCCCCCCCCCCCGGTGGGTTAAAAAAACCCCCCAAAAGGGGGGAAAAAAAAAACCCCTGCAAAATTTGGAGGGAAAAAAAAAAATTTTTAAATGGAAAAAAAAAAGGGGGCCCCCCAAAAAGGGGGGGTTTTTTAAAAAAAAAACCCCCCCCCCAAAAAAAAAAAAACCCCCAAAGGGGGTTTTCCCCCCCCAAAAAATTTTCCCAAAAAACCCCCAACGGGGGGGGTTTTTTTAAAAAACCCAAAAAAAAGGGGGAAAAACCCCCCCGGGGGGGGAAAACCCCAAAAAATTTTCCCCGGGGAAAAAACCCCCAAAAAAATTTTTAAAAAACCCCCCAAAAAATTTGGAAAAAAAAAAACCCCCTGCTAAAAAAAAACCCCAAAAAAAAAAATTTTTTTTTTGGGGAAAATTTTTAAAAATTTTATTTTTTTTTTGGGGGTTTTAAATTTAACCAAAAAAATTTCCCCAATTCCCCTTTTTTAAAAAAAAAAAAATTTTTCCCAAAAAAAAAAAGGGGGAAAAAAAAACCCCCCCAAAATTTTTTTTAAAAAAAATTTTAAAAACCCCCCCCCAAAAAAGGAAAAAAAATTTTTTTTTAAAAAATTTTTTCCCCAAAAAAAGGGGCCCCCCCCTTTTTTTGGGGGGAAAAAGGGGGTTTTTTTAAAAAAAAGGGGGAAACCCCCTTAAAAAACCCCCCCCAAACCGGGTTTCCGGGGTTCCCCAAAATTTTCCCCTAAAAATTTTTGGAGGGGGGGGGGGCCCCAATTTAAAGATGGCTGCCCCTTTAAGGGGGGGGAAAAACCCCCCCCGGGGGCCCCTTTTGGGGGCCCCAAAGGGGGCCCCCCCGGGGGGGGGTTTTTCCCAAGGGGGGCCCCTTTCCCCGGGGGTTTTTGGGGGGCCCCCCCCTTTGGGGAAAAGGCTTTTAAAGGGGGGGGCCCCCCTTAAGGAAAAATTTTTTTTTGGGAAATTTTTAATTGGGGGGAAAAGGGACCCAAAAAAGGGTGCTCCAACCCGGGAAAAAAAAATTTTTTTAAGGGGGGAAAAAAAAAGGGGGGCCCTTTTAAAACCCCAAAGGGGGGCCTTTTAAGGGAAGGCTTCCAAAAACCCGGGAAGGGGGGCCTTTTAAAGGGGTTCCCCCCGGGGGGGGGAAAAATGGGTTTTTTTGCTTTTTTTTTAAATTTTTTTTTTTTTTTTTTGGGGGGGGGGGGGGCCCCTTTTTTGGGGGGGGGGCCCTCGGGGTTTAAAAGGGGTTTTCCCGGGGTTCCTTTTGGGGGGGGGTTTTTTTTGGGGGGCCCTCCTAACTGGGGGGGGCCCCAATTGGGGGGCCCCCCTTTTTTTAAAAAACCCCCAAAAACCCAAAAAAAACCCCGGGGGGGGGCCCCCTTTTAAAAAAACCCTCCCGGGGGTGCTTTTAAAAAGGTGTTCCTTTAAGGGGGGGGGGGCCCCCTTTTTTTTGGGGGGAAAAAAGGGGGGGGTTTAAAAAAAATTTTTTTTTTTTTCCCCCCCCCCCCTTTTCCCCAAAGGGGTTTTTTGGGGGGGTTCCCTTTTTTGGGGGTTTTTTAAAAAGGCCCTTTTTTGGGGGGGGAAAAAAAACCCCCCCCTTTTGGGGGTGGGAAAAAAAAAAAAAAGGTTTTTCCCCGGAAAAGGGGGCCCCCCGGGGGGGGAAAAAAGGATTTTTTTAAAAAAAAAAAAATTTTGGAAAAATTTTTTTAAAAGGGGGGTTTTTTAAAAGGGGTTTTTTGGGGGGGGGGGTTTTTCTGGGGGGGGCCCTAAAATTCGGGAAAATTTTTTTTTTTAAAAGGGGGAAATTTTGGGGGGGCCCTTTTTAAAAAAGGGCCCCTAAAAAAAAGGGGGGTTTTTTGGGGGCCCCCGGGGGGGGGAAAAAAGGGGGGGCCCCCCCCTTTTTTTTAAAAAAAAACCCCTAAAGGGGGTTTTTAAAAAAACCCCCGGGGGGCCCCCGGGGGGGGAAAAAAATTTTTTTAAAGGGGGGGTTTTTTAAAAGGGGGCCCCCCCCGGGGTTAAAAAAAAGGGGGGCTTTTGGGGGGTTTCCCCAAAAATTTTTCCCCCGGGGGAAAAAAAATTTTTTTAGGGGGGGCCTTAAAAAAGGGGCCCCCCAAAAAACCCCCCCCGGATTTTTTTAAAAGGGAATCCGGGGGGGGGGGGGGGGTTTTGCCCCCCCAAAAGGAAAAAAAAAATTTTTTTTTTCCCCCGGGATGGCCCCCTAAGGGGCCCCAAAGGGGGGGGAAAAAAAGGGGGGGAAAAAAGGGGGGAAAAAGGGAAAAAAAAGAAAAAGAGAGGGGGGAAAGGGAAAAAAGGGGGGGGGGAAAAAAAAAAAAAAAAGGGGGGGGGGGAAAAAAAAAAGGGGTTTTTTTTCCCCCTTTCCCCGGGGGAAAAAAAGGGGGGGGCCCCCCCATAAAAAAAAAAGGGGCGGAAAAAGGGGAAAAGGGCCGGGGGGGGAAAAAAAAGAAAAAAAAAAATTTTTTAAAAAACCCCCGGGGCCCTTTTCCTTTTTTTTTCTCCCCCTTTTTTTTTCCCCCCCGGGGGGGTTTTTTTTCCCCCCCCCCTTTTAAAAAAAAAAAAGGGGGGGGCCCCCGGAAAAGGGGGGGGAAAAAAAAAAAAGGGGGGGGGGGGGGGGGAGGGGGGCCCCCGGGGTTTTTAAAAAAAATTTTTTTAAAAAACCCCCCCCCAAAAAAAAAAGGGGGGCCCAAAGGGGGGGGGGAAAAAAAATTTTTTCCCCCCCCGGGGGAAAAAGATGATGCTTGAGATGGAATGCTGCTCTAACTGGAGATGGCTGCTCCTAATTGAAGGCAACTACTAGATTTCACTGGAGATGGCTGCTCCTAACTGGAGATGGCTGCTCCTAAGTGAAGGCTAATACCAGATTTCACTGGAGATGGCTGCTCCTAACTGGAGTTGGCTGCTCCTAACTGGAGATGGCTGCTCCTAAGAAGGGCTAATAGCCAGATTTCAGGGAGATGGTGTCAAAGGAGATGGTGCTCCTAACTGGAGAGGTGTCCTAACTGGAGATGAGCGCTCAACTGGAGAGCTGATGCTAATGGAGAGGCGCTCAACTGGAGAGGTGCCCTAACGAGAGAGGCTGTCCTAAGGGGAGAGGCTGCCCTAACTGGAGATGGCTGATCCTAACCGGAGATGGCTGCTCCTAACTGGAGATGGCTGCTCCTAACTGGAGATGGCTGCTCCTAACTGGAGATGGCTGCTCCTAACTGAAGATGGCTACTCCTAACGGAAGGCTAATACCAGATTTCACTAGAGATGGCTGCTGCTAACTGAAGGCTAATACCACCTTGGAGTGCCATTATGCTGTATCATGTCTGTTCCTTTTGTTCGTTGGCTACAACAAATACTTAATACTGTGGTCCTCTGTAGCTCAGCTGGTAGAGCACGGCGCTTGTAACGCTAAGGTAGTGGGTTCGATCCCCGGGACCACCCATACACAAAAAAAAAATATGTATGCACGCATGACTGTAAGTCGCTTTGGATAAAAGCGTCTGTTAAATGGCATATTATTATTATTAATAGGACCAGGCTAAAATAAAAGGTTGATATCTGATCTCTCACATCTCTCTGTCTCTCTCTCTCTCTCTCTCTCTCTCTCTCTCTCTCTCTGTCTCTCACAACGAGGAGCAGGCAGAGGGCAGTCAGTGATTTCATAATGACAGGCACAGTCTGGTGGTGGAGAGGGGAACCGATACCCTACATAGTGCACTAAGTTTGACCAGAGCCCTATGCACCCTGTTCAAAAGTTGTGCGCTATATAGAAAATAGGGTGTGATTTGGGACAGAGCCAGAGTTTGCGGGTGGAGCAGAGAGGGGGCCCTAATTGGGCAGGTCAGATCCCAGAACAGACATGATTTTAAAAAGCCAGAGAGAAGTGAGACACTACCTACATCAGAATGATCAAAGTGCAGCGGATGGTGGATATAGCCTGGTCCTGTCCTGTCTAGTCCCTGTATTACTGATATGGCCTGGCCCTGTCCTGTCTAGTCCCTGTATTACTGATATAGCCTGGCCCTGTACTGTCTAGTCCCTGTATTACTGATATAGCCTGGCCCTGTCCTGTCTAGTCCCTGTATTACTGATATAGCCTGGCCCTGTCCTGTCTAGTCCCTGTATTACTGATATAGCCTGGCCCTGTCTGTCTAGTCCCTGTATTACTGATATAGCCTGGCCTGTCCTGTCTAGTCCCTGTATTACTGATATAGCCTGGCCCTGTACTGTCTAGTCCCTGTATTACTGATATAGCCTGGCCCTGTACTATCTAGTCCCTGTATTACTGATATAGCCTGGCCCTGTCCTATCTAGTCCCTGTATTACGATATAGCCTGGCCCCTGTACCTGTTACTCCCTGGATATTATCAGATATATTGCCTGGCCTGTCCTGTCTAGTCCCTGTATTACTGATATAGCCTGGCCCTGTCCTGTCTAGTCCCTGTATTACTGATATAGCCTGGCCCTGTCCTATCTAGTCCCTGTATTACTGATATAGCCTGGCCCTGTCCTGTCTAGTCCCTGTATTACTGATATAGCCTGGCCCTGTCCTGTCTACTCCCTATATTACGATATAGCCTGGCCCTGTCCTGTCTATCCCTGTATTACTGATATAGCCTGGCCCTGTCACTGTCTATTCCCTGTATTACTGATATAGCCTGGCCCTGTCCTGTCTAGTCCCTGTATTACTGATATAGCCTGGCCCTGTCCTGTCTAGTCCCTGTATTACTGATATTGCCTGTCCCTGTCCTGTCTCTGTATTACTGATATTGCCTGGCCCTGTCCGCTGTCTCTGTATTACTGATATGCCTGGCCCTGTCCTGTCTAGTCCCTGTATTACTGATATAGCCTGGCCCTGTCCTGTCTAGTCCCTGTATTACTGATATAGCCTGGCCCTGTCCTGTCTAGTCCCTGTATTACTGATATTGCCTGGCCCTGTCCTGTCTAGTCCCTGTATTACTGATATAGCCTGGCCCTGTCTGTCTAGTCCCTGTATTACTGATATAGCCTGGCCCTGTCCGTGCCCTCTGTATTACTGATATAGCCTGGCCCTGTATGTCTAGTCCCTGTATTACTGATATTGCCTGGCGTACTGCTATCCTGTATTACTGATATTGCCTGTCCGTCTGTTCTGTATTACTGATATAGCCTGGCCCTGTCCTGTCTAGTCCCTGTATTACTGATATAGCCTGGCCCTGTCCTGTCTAGTCCCTGTATTACTGATATAGCCTGGCCCTGTCATGTCTAGTCCCTGTATTACTGATATAGCCTGGCCCTGTCCTGTCTAGTCCCTGTATTACTGATATTGCCTGGCCCTGTCCTGTCTAGTCCCTGTATTACTGATATAGCCTGGCCCTGTACTGTCTAGTCCCTGTATTACTGATATAGCCTGGCCCTGTCCTGTCTAGTCCCTGTATTACTGATATAGCCTGGCCCTGTACTATCTAGTCCCTGTATTACTGATATAGCCTGGCCCTGTCCTGTCTAGTCCCTGTATTACTGATATAGCCTGGCCCTGTCTGTCTAGTCCTGTATTACTGATATAGCCTGGCCCTTCCTGTCTAGTCCCTGTATTACTGATATAGCCTGGCCCTGTACTGTCTAGTCCATGTATTACTGATATAGCCTGGCCCTGTCCTGTCTAGTCCCTGTATTACTGATATAGCCTGGCCCTGTCCTGTCTAGTCCCTGTATTACTGATATAGCCTGGCCCTGTCCTGTCTAGTCCCTGTATTACTGATATAGCCTGGACCTGTCCTGTCTAGTCACTGTATTACTGATATAGCTGGCCCTGTACTGTCTAGTCCATGTATTACTGATATAGCCTGGCCCTGTCACTGTCTAGTCCCTGTATTACTGATATAGCCTGGCCCTGTCCTGTCTAGTCCCTGTATTACTGATATAGCCTGGCCCTGTCCTGTCTCTGTATTACTGATATAGCCTTTTAAACACTGTAACAGCGACAGATAAGGGGTGAGGAAAAGTTGGCACTGGTGAAGCATGCATATGAAGAGGATGGCATCATGTTAGCAGAAAAATCCAACATTTCATGCTATGGATGGTCTAGGCCAGGGGATTGGTTGAGTCCTGTGGTAGCTGATTGGTTTCTATGGTGTCAAAGCCATTTTAGAGAGTTTAGAAACCCTAGCCTGCTCCCTGATTGCTGGTCCCTGACTAGCTGCCCATGATATAGCCTGGTCCCAGATAATAGCCTGGTCTGATCATAGCCTGGTCCCAGATAATAGCTGGTCCCTGATCATAGCCTGGACCCTGATCATAGCCTGGTCCCAGATCATAGCCATGGACCCTGATCATAGCTGGTCCATGATCATAGCCTGCTCCCTGATCATAGCCTGGTCCCAGATAATAGCCTGGTCCCTGATCATAGCCTGGTCCCAGATAATAGCCTGGTCCCTGATCATAGCCTGGACCCTGATCATAGCCTGGTCCCAGATCATAGCCTGATCCCTGATCATAGCCTGGTCCCAGATCATAGCTGGTCCATGATCATAGCCTGCTCCTGATCTGTGCCTGGTCCCTGATCATAGCCTGGTCCCTGATCATAGCCTGGTCCCAGATCATAGCCTGGTCCCTGATCATAGCCTGGTCCCAGATCATAGCCTGGTCCCTGATCATAGCCTGGTCCCAGATCATAGCCTGCTCCCTGATCATAGCCTGATCCCTGATCATAGCCTGGTCCCTGATCATAGCCTGGTCCCTGATCATGCCTGGTCCCTGATCAGTGCCTGGTCCCAGATCATAGCCTGGTCCCAGATCATAGCCTGCTCCCTAATCTGTGCCTGGTCCCAGATCATAGCCTGGTCCCAGATCATAGCCTGGTCCCTGATCATAGCCTGGTCCCAGATCATAGCCTGGTCCCTGATCATAGCCTGGTCCCAGATCATAGCCTGGTCCCTGATCATAGCCTGGTCCCTGATCATAGCCTGGTCCCTGATCATAGCCTGGTCCCTGATCAGTGCCTGGTCCCAGATCATAGCCTGGTCCCAGATCATAGCCTGGTCCCTGATCATAGCCTGTCCCTGATCTTTGGTCCCAGATAATAGCCTGGTCCCGATCATAGCTGTCCCTGATCATAGCCTGGATCCCTGATCATAGCCTGGTCCCTGATCATAGCCTGCTCCCGATCATACCTGGTCCCTGATCTGTGCCTGGTCCTATCAGTGCCTGGTCACAGATCATAGCTGGTCCCAGATACATAGCCTGGCTCCTAATCTGTGCCTGGTCCCAGATCATAGCCTGGTCCCAGATCATAGCCTGGTCCCTGATCATAGCCTGGTCCCAGATCATAGCCTGGTCCCTGATCTGTGCATGGTCCCAGATCATAGCCTGGTCCCTGATCATAGCCTGGTCCCTGATCATAGCCTGGTCCCAGATCATTGCCTGGTCCCAGATCATAGACTGGTCCCTGATCATAGCCTGGACCCAGATCATAGCCTGGACCCTGATCATAGCCTGGACCCTGATCATAGCCTGCTCCTGATCTGTGCATGGTCCCAGATCATACCGTCTATATAGCCTGGTCCCTGATCATAGCCTGGTCCCAGATCATAGCATGGTCCCAGATCATAGCCTGGTCCCAGATCATAGCCTGGTCCCAGATCATAGCCTGGTCCCAGATCATAGCCTGGTCCCAGATCATAGCATGGTCCCAGATCATAGCCTGGTCCCAGATCATAGCCTGGTCCCAGATCATAGCCTGGACCCTGATCATAGCCTGGTCCCTGATGATAGCCTGGTCCCAGATCATAGCCTGGTCCCAGATTCATAGCCTGGTCCCAGATCTAGCCTGGACCTGATCATAGCCTGGTCCCAGATCATAGCCTGGTCCATGATCATAGCCTGGTCCCGATCATAGCCTGGTCCCAGATCATAGCCTGTCCCTGATCATAGCCTGGTCCCAGATCATAGCCTGGTCCCAGATCATAGCCTGGTCCCAGATCATAGCCTTGTCGCAGATCATAGCATGGTCCCAGATCATAGCCTGGTCCCAGATCATAGCCTGGTCCCAGATCATAGCCTGGTCCCTAATCGGTGCATGGTCCCAGATCATAGCCTGGTCCCTGATCATAGCCTGGTCCCTGATCATAGCCTTGTCCCAGATCATAGCCTGGTCCCAGATCATAGCATGGTCCCAGATCATAGCCTGGTCCCAGATCATAGCCTGGTCCCAGATCATAGCCTGGTCCCTGATCGGTGCATGGTCCCAGATCATAGCCTGGTCCCTGATCATAGCCTGGTCCCTAATCATAGCCTGGTCCCAGATCATAGCCTGGTCCCAGATCATAGCCTGGTCCCAGATCATAGCCTGGTCCCAGAACATAGCCTGGTCCCTGATCATAGCCTGGTCCCAGATAATAGCCTGGTCCCTGATCATAGCTTGGTCCCTGATCATAGCCTGGTTCCAGACCTTAGCCTGCTCCCTGATCTGTGCATGGTCCCAGATCATAGCCTGGTCCCTGATCATAGTCTGGTCCCAGGTCATAGCCTGGTCCCTGATCATAGCCTGGTCCCTGATCATAGCCTGGTCCCAGATCATAGCCTGGTCCCAGATTATAGCATGTTCCCAGATCATAGCCTGGTCCCTGATCATAGCCTGGTCCCTGATCATAGCCTGGTCCCAGATCATAGCCTGGTCCCAGATCATAGCATGGTCCCAGATCATAGCCTGGTCCCTGATCATAGCCTGGTCCCAGATCATAGCCTGGTCCTGATATAGCCTGGTCCCTGATCATAGCCTGGTCCCAGATCATAGCCTGGTCCCAGATCATAGAATGGTCCCAGATCATAGCCTGGTCCCTGATCATAGCCTGGTCCATGATCATAGCCTGGTCCCTGATCATAGCCTGGTCCCAGATCATAGCCTGGTCCCAGATCATAGCATGGTCCCAGATCATAGCCTGGTCCCAGATCATAGCCTGCGTCCTTGATCATAGCCTGGTCCCTGATCATAGCCTGGTCCCTGATCATAGCCTGGTCCCTGATCATAGCCTGGTCCCTGATCATAGCCTGGTCCCTGATCATAGCCTGGTCCCAGATCATAGCCTGGTCCCAGATCATAGCCTGGTCCCAGATCATAGCCTGGTCCCTGATCATAGCCTGGTCCCAGATCATAGCCTGGTCCCAGATCATAGCCTGGTCCCAGATCATAGCCTGGTCCAGATCATAGCCTGGTCCCTGATCATAGCCTGGTCCCAGATCATAGCCTGGTCCCAGATCATAGCCTGTCCCAGATCATAGCCTGGTCCCAGATCATAGCCTGATCCCGATCTGCCTGGTCCCAGATCATAGCCTGGTCCCAGATCATAGCATGGTCCAGATCATAGCCTGACCTGATCATAGCTGGTCCATGATCATAGCTGGTCCCTGATCATAGCACTGGTCCCAGATCAATAGCTGGTCCCATGATATGTGCATGGTCCCAGATCATAGCCTGGTCCCTGATCATAGCCTGGTCCCAGATCATAGCCTGGTCCCTGATCTGTGCATGGTCCCAGATCATAGCCTGGTCCCAGATCATAGCCTGGCCCGATCATAGCCTGGATCCCAGATCATAGCATGGTTCCCTGATATGTTTGTCCCGATTACATAGCCTGGCCCAGATCATGCCTGGTCCATGATCTGTGATGGTCCAGATCATCGCCTGGTCAGATCATATGGTCATGAAATAGCTTGTCCCTTTGATCATGACCTTCCCTGACATAGCTGGTCCCAGATCATAGTTGGTCCCTGATCATAGCATGCTCCCAGATAAGCCTGGTCCCAGAATCTAGCCTTGTCCAGATCATAGCTGGACCTGATCATAGCCTGGTCCTAGCTCATAGCCTGGTCCTGATCATACCATGGTCCACAGATCATAGCCTGGTCCAGATCATAGCATGTTCCCGATCATAGGCTGGTCTGATCATAGCCTGGTCCCTGATCATAGCCTGGTCCCAGATCATAGCATGGTCCCAGATCATAGCATGGCCCAGATCATAGCCATGTGGTCCGTTAGCCTTGGTAAAAGATCATAGCTGGTTCCTAATCATACCTGGTCATGATCATCAGCCTGGTCCCTGATCAAGCTGGTCCCAGATCAACATGGTCCAGATCATAGCATGGTCCAGATCATAGCCAGGTCCTGAATCAAAGCCTGGTCAAATGATCATAGCTGATCCTAATCTGGCATGATTCCCAGTCATAGCCTGGTCCCTGTATAGCTGGTCCCTGACATAGCTGGTCCCAGATCATAGCCTGTCCTGATAATAGCCATGGTCCCTGATCATGCCTGGTCCAGATCACTGTCCTCCTGACATAGCATGGTCCCAGATCATGCTGGTCCCTGTCATAGCCTGGTCCCAATCATAGCTGGTCCCAGATCATACCTGGCCCTGATCATAGCTGGTCCCGATCTCCTGAGTCCCAGATTCATAGCCTGGTCCAGATCATAGCCTGGTCCTGTCTGTTTGATTTGCTAACTCCAGCACATGTTCCCATTTGGAATGACAATACGTGACAAGGATGGCCCCCTGATAGTACAAGCACTCAGGCTAAAAGAAACCTAGCGTAGACCAACTATATTTGGTCATATGCACAACCGGCCTGTCAAATGTGTAATAGAAGTATACTTTTGGAAGTACAGTGCCTTCAGAATATATAGTGTATATACACTACCAGTCAAAAGTTTGAACACACCTACTCATTCAAGGGTTTTACTTTATTTTTACTATTTTGTACATTGTAGAATAATAGTGACGACATCAAAACTATGAAATGACACATATGGAATCATGTAGTAACCAACAAAGTGTTAAACAAATCAAAAAATATATTCTATTTGAGATTCTTCAAATAGCCACCCTTTGCCTTGACGACATCTTTGTACACTCTTGGCATTCTCTCAACCAGCTTCACCTGGAATGCTTTTCCAACAGTCTTGAAGGAGTTCCCACATATGCTGAGCACTTGTTGGCTGCTTTTCCTTCACTCTGCGGTCTGATTCATCCCAAGCCATCTCAATTGGGTTGAGGTCGGGGGATTGTGGAGGCCAGGTCATCTGATGCAGCACTCCATCACTCTCCTTCTTGGTAAAATAGCCCTTACACAGCCTGGATGTGTGTTGGGTCATTGTCCTGTTGAAAAACAAATGATAGTCCCACTAAGCCCAAACCAGATGGGATGGCGTATCGCTGCAGAATGCTGTGGTAGCCATGCTGGTTAAGTGTGCCTTGAATTCTAAATAAATCACAGACAGTGTCACCAGCAAAGCACCCCCATATCATCACACCTCCTCCTCCATGCTTCACGGTGGGAACAACACATGCAGAGATCATCCATTCACCTACTCTGCGTCTCACGAAGACACGGCGGTTGGAACCAAAAATCTCAGAATTGGACTCATCAGACCAAAGGACAGATTTCCACCGGTCTAATGTCCTTTGCTCGTGTTTCTTGGCCCAGGCAGGTCTCTTCTTCTTATTGGTGTCCTTTAGTAGTGGTTTCTTTGCAGCAATTCGACCATGAAGGCCTGATTCACACAGTCCCCTCTGAACAGTTGATGTGGAGATGTGTCTGTTACTTGAACTCTGTGAAGCATTTATTTGAGCTGCAATTTCTGTGTCTGGTAACTCTAATGAACTACGGGCAGCTACGCCAGACAAGCCCACTCTGACCTTTCTTGCCTCCGAAATCAGATAAATTAGTTTATTGAACAAAATATTGAACATGACATGTCAGAAACCAAGACCACGATGGAGGAAATAGAAGGGAAACCGTGACCACCCGCATTAGCGAAGCAGATTACCGTGACCACCCGCGTTAGCAAAGCAGATGATCGCGACCACCTGTGTTAGCGAAGCAGAGGACCGTGACCACCTGCGGGATGATTAGTGATGAGGTAACTATTTTTGAGCAAACCAGCAAGAGACAGGAAAGAACTCTGTCGGTTCGGTGGGATACTCTTAAAGCATATTTGAGGGGGAGGATTATATTTTAGCCTTCATTCAAGAAAAATACAGCCAATCTACGCTCCTAGAATGTGAGTTTAAGGCGCTTGACACTTTATACTCCCAAAACAGAGACAGAACTATGTTAAACAAAATAATTGCTATTTGGTCTCCCTCACTTCAGGCTCCCCCAGTGAAAGGTGGAGTTGGTCTCCCTCACTTCAGGCTCCCCCAGTGAAAGGTGGAGTTGGTCTCCCTCACTTCAGGCTCCCCCAGTGAAAGGTGGAGTTGGTCTCCCTCACTTCAGGCTCCCCCAGTGAAAGGTGGAGTTGGTCTCCCTCACTTCAGGCTCCCCCAGTGAAAGGTGGAGTTGGTCTCCCTCACTTCAGGCTCCCCCAGTGAAAGGTGGAGTTGGTCTCCCTAACTTCAGGCTCCCCCAGTGAAAGGTGGATTTGGTCTCCCTAACTTCAGGCTCCCCCAGTGAAAGGTGGAGTTGGTCTCCCTCACTTCAGGCTCCCCCAGTGAAAGGTGGAGTTGGTCTCCCTAACTTCAGGCTCCCCCAGTGAAAGGTGGAGTTGGTCTCCCTAACTTCAGGGGGTACTACTGGGCTATCATGTCAAACATATCAGTATGTGGTTGCCATGTTGGAAGGGAGGGGCTAAACCAGGCTGGTGCCAAATGGAAGGGAGGGGAAGGGCTAAAGGAAGGGAGGGGCTCAACCAGGCTGGTACCAGATGGAGTCTGAGGCCTGTGGGGGAGTCTTGCCCTGGCTCAGAATATTTAGCACAGGAAGACCACTGCCGAATGATCACCCCACTGTTAGAAACTCCAGAACCTTGTGGGGTAAGCTGCACAGAGATGGACGTTGGGACCGTAAGAAATCGCCTCAGGCCCCTCTGTGGCACAATAAGCGTATCCTAATTGGAACAGTGGCAATATGTAGGGATCACTTGTCTGTTTGATGGATTTAAGCGTACTACGCAATTCTTAAGCTTTGCCCAGATTTCTAATAAGTATAATCTGCCACAGAATTAATTTTGGAGGCATCTCCAATTGCAAAGATCTTTGTCAAAATGTCTGGGAAGCTCTTTTTTTCTTCCTTACCTGTCCCATAGCCAGCCCGATTGAATAATTATTAACCAAGCCATTAACACGTAAGGGGATGGCTCCGAGAATCTATCACCCTAAACAAAGTTAAAGATCAACGGGCAAAATAATTGCCTCTAGATACATCCCCTGAAGAGTGGAAATCATGCTTGACTAATTTAAATACTATGTATATTTTTCAACTGAAAATAATACGTAGATGGCAGTGGACTCCACATAAGGTTACATAAGCTGAAGTTAATACTAGAGGATACATCTATTACACATAGACTCTGGTCATGCCCAGCAGGGATTGGTGGAATAATTTGCAACAAGTTACATTTCATGTTGTTAAGACACAGTTCCCGATCCCTGTAAAGCCGTTTACGTTGGGGCTCAACAACTGAACTGGAGGACTGTGTTCTCACCTCCTTTGAAAAGAGATGGCTTGTCCTGGCCATGAACACAGCTTAGCCCTTACTCATTGGAAGAAAGACTGTCCCCCTCCCTTTGATGAGTGGGCCAATACCAAAGCAGGGCTGGCTATGAGAGAGTTGTATTACTCACGTCTGTATAAACTAAACCACGTCTGTATAAACTAAACCACGTCTGTATAAACTAAACCACGTCTGTATAAACTAAACCACGTCTGGGTAAACTAAACCACGTCTGGGTAAACTAAACCACGTCTGTATAAACTAAACCACGTCTGTATAAACTAAACCACGTCTGTATAAACTAAACCACGTCTGGGTAAACTAAACCACGTCTGTATAAACTAAACCACGTCTGTATAAACAAAAACCACGTCTGGGTAAACTAAACCACGTCTGTATAAACTAAACCACGTCTGTATAAACTAAACCACGTCTGTGTAAACTAAACCACGTCTGTATAAACTAAACCACGTCTGTATAAACTAAACCACGTCTGGGTAAACTAAACCACGTCTGTATAAACTAAACCACGTCTGTATAAACTAAACCACGTCTGGGTAAACTAAACCACGTCTGTATAAACTAAACCACGTCTGTATAAACTAAACCACGTCTGGGTAAACTAAACCACGTCTGTATAAACTAAACCACGTCTGGGTAAACTAAACCACGTCTGGGTAAACTAAACCACGTCTGTATAAACTAAACCACGTCTGGGTAAACTAAACCACGTCTGTATAAACTAAACCACGTCTGTATAAACTAAACCACGTCTGTATAAACTAAACCACGTCTGTATAAACTAAACCACGTCTGTATAAACTAAACCACGTCTGTATAAACTAAACCACGTCTGTATAAACTAAACCACGTCTGGGTAAACTAAACCACGTCTGTATAAACTAAACCACGTCTGGGTAAACTAAACCACGTCTGTATAAACTAAACCACGTCTGTATAAACTAAACCACGTCTGTATAAACTAAACCACGTCTGGGTAAACTAAACCACGTCTGGGTAAACTAAACCACGTCTGTATAAACTAAACCACGTCTGTATAAACTAAACCACGTCTGTATAAACTAAACCACGTCTGTATAAACTAAACCACGTCTGGGTAAACTAAACCACGTCTGGGTAAACTAAACCACGTCTGGGTAAACTAAACCACGTCTGTATAAACTAAACCACGTCTGGGTAAACTAAACCACGTCTGTATAAACTAAACCACGTCTGTATAAACTAAACCACGTCTGTGTAAACTAAACCACGTCTGTATAAACTAAACCACGTCTGTATAAACTAAAACCACGTCTGGGTAAACTAAACCACGTCTGATAAAACTAAACCACTTCTGTATAAACTAAACCACATCTGTTAAACTAAACCACGTCTGGGTAAACTAAACCACGTCTGTATAAACTAAACCACGTCTGTAATAAAACTAAACCACGTCTGGGTAAACTAAACCACGTCTGTATAAACTAAACCACGTCTGGGTAAACTAAACCACGTCTGTATAAACTAAACCACTCTGTATAAACTAACCACGTCTGTATCAAACTAAACCACGTCTGGGTAAACTAAACCACGTCTGGGTAAAACTAAACCACGTCTGTATAAACTAAACCACGTCTGGGTAAACTAAACCACGTCTGTATAAACTAACCACGTCTGTATAAACTAAACCACTTCTGTATAAACTAACCACGTCTGTATAAAACTAAACCACGTCTGTATAAACTAAACCACGTCTGGGGAAACTAAACCAACTTCTGTAATCAACTAAACCACGTCTGGGTAAACTAAACCACGTCTGTATAAACTAAACCACGTCTGTTATAAACTAAAACCACGTCTGGGTAAACTAAACCACGTCTGTATAAACTAAACCACGTCTGTATAAACTAAACCACGTCTGGGTAAACTAAACCACGTCTGTATAAACTAAACCACGTCTGGGTAAACTAAAACCACGTCTGTATAAAACTAAACCACGTCTGTATAAACTAAACCACGTCTGTATAAAACTAAACCACGTCTGTATAAACTAAACCAGTCTGGGTAAACTAAACCACGTCTGGGTAAACTAAACCACGTCTGTATAAACTAAACCACGTCTGGTATAAACTAAACCACGTCTGTATAAACTAAACCACGTCGGGTAAACTAAACCACGTCTGGGTAAACTAACCACGTCTGTATAAACTAAACCACGTCTGGTTAAACTAAACCACGTCTGGGTAAACTAAACCACGTCTGTATAAACTAACCACGTCTGGGTAAACTCTGGGTAAACTAACACGTCTGGTAAACTAAACCACGTCTGTATAAACTAAACCACGTCTGGGTAAACTAAACCACGTCTGTATAAACTAAACCACGTCTGTATAAACTAAACACGTCGGTATAAACTAAACCACGTCTGTATAAACTAAACCACGTCTGGGTAAACTAAACCACGTCTGGGTAAACTAAACCACGTCTGTATAAACTAAACCACGTCTGGGTAAACTAACCACGTCTGGGTAAACTAAACCACGTCTGTATAAACTAAACCACGTCTGGGTAAAACTAAACCACGTCTGTATAACTAAACCACGTCTGTATAAAACTAAACCACGTCGGTATAAACTAAACCACGTCTGGTATAAACTAAACCACGTCTGGGTTAAACTAAACCACGTCTGTATAAACTAAACCAAGTCTGTATAAACTAAACCACGTCTGTATAAACAACACGTCTGGGTAAACTAAACCACGTCTGGGTAAACTAAACCACGTCTGATAAAACTAAACCACGTCTGTATAAACTAACCACGTCTGTATAAACTAAACCACGTCTGTATAAACTAAACCACGTCTGGGTAAACTAAACCACGTCTGGGTAAACTAAACCACGTCTGGGTAAACTAAACCACGTCTGTATAAACTAAACCACGTCTGGGTAAACTAAACCACGTCTGTATAAACTAAACCACGTCTGTATAAACTAAACCACGTCTGTGTAAACTAAACCACGTCTGTATAAACTAAACCACGTCTGTATAAACTAACCACGTCTGGGTAAACTAAAACCACGTCTGTATAAACTAAACCACGTCTGTATAAACTAAACCACATCTGTATAAACTAAACCACGTCTGGGTAAACTAAACCACGTCTGTATAAACTAAACCACGTCTGTATAAACTAAACCACGTCTGGGTAAACTAAACCACGTCTGTATAAACTAAACCACGTCTGGGTAAACTAAACCACGTCTGTATAAACTAAACCACGTCTGTATAAAACTAAACCACGTCTGGGTAAACTAAACCACGTCTGGGTAAACTAAACCACGTCTGTATAAACTAAACCACGTCTGGGTAAACTAAACCACGTCTGTATAAACTAAACCACGTCTGTATAAACTAAACCACGTCTGTATAACTAAACCACGTCTTGTATAAACTAAACCACGTCTGTATAAACTAAACCACGTCTGGGTAAACTAAAACCACGTCTGTTATAAACTAAACACGTCTGGGTAAACTAAACCACGTCTGTATAAAACTAAACCACGTCTGGTATAAACTAAACCACGTCTGGGTAAACTAAACCACGTCTGTATAAACTAAACCACGTCTGTATAAACTAAACCACGTCTGGGTAAACTAAACCACGTCTGTATAAACTAAACCACGTCTGGGTAAACTAAACCACGTCTGTATAAACTAAACCACGTCTGTATAAACCTAAACCACGTCTGTATAAACTAAACCACGTCTGTATAAACTAAACCACGTCTGTAAACCAGTCTGGGTAAACTAAACCACGTCTGGGTAAACTAAACCACGTCTGTATAAAACTAAACCACGTCTGTATAAACTAAACCACGTCTGTATAAACTAAACCACGTCTGGGGTAAACTAAACCACGTCTGGGTAAACTAAACCACGTCTGTATAAACTAAACCACGTCTGGGTAAACTAAACCACGTCTGGGTAAACTAAACCACGTCTGTATAAACTAAACCACGTCTGGGTAAACTAAACCACGTCTGGGTAAACTAAACCACGTCTGTATAAACTAAACCACGTCTGGGTAAACTAAACCACGTCTGTATAAACTAAACCACGTCTGTATAAACTAAACCACGTCGGTATAAACTAAACCACGTCTGTATAAACTAAACCACGTCTGGGTAAACTAAACCACATCTGGGTAAACTAGAACACTTTGAATATTCAGTGCATTCGGAAAGTATTCAGACCCCTTGACTTTTTCCACATTTTCCACATTTTATTCTAAAATTGATTGTTATTATTTTTATTTTTTACAAAAACTTTTTTTAAATAAATATTTGCAAATTTATAAATAATTTAAAACGGAAATATCACATTTACATAAGTATTCAGACCCTTCACTCAGTACTTTGTTGAAGCACCTTTGGCAATGATTACATCATCAAGTCTTCTTGGGTAAATGTATGACGCTACAAGCTTGGCACACCTGTATTTGGGGAGTTCCCCCCATTCTTCTCTGCAGATCCTCTCAAACTCTGTCAGGTTGGATGGGGAGCGTCGCTGAACAGCTATTTTCAGGTCTCTCCAGAGATGTTCGATCGGGTTTAAGTCCGGGCTCTGGCTGGGCCACTCAAGGACATTCAGAGACTTGTCCCAAAGCCACTCCTGCATTGTCTTGGCTGTGTGCTTAGGGTCGTTGTCCTGTTGGAAGGTGAACCTTCGCCCCCAGTCTGAGGTCCTGAGCACTCTGGAGCAGGTTTTCATCAAGGATCTCTCTATACTTTGCTCCATTAATCTTCCCCTCGATCCTGACTAGTCTCCCAGTCCCTGCTGCTGAAAAACATCCCCACAGCATGATGCTGCCACCACCATGCTTCACCATAGGGATGGTGCCAGGTTTCCTCCAGACATGACACTTGGCATTCAGGCCAAAGAGTTCAATCTTGATTTCATCAGACCAGAGAATCTTGTTTCTCATGGTCTGAGAGTCCTTTAGGTGCCTTTTGGCAATCTCTAAGTGGGCTGTCATGTGCCTTTTACTGAGGAGTGGCTTCCGTCTGGCCACTATACTATAAAGGCCTGATTGGTGGAGTGCTGCAGAGATGGTTGTCCTTCTGGAAGGTTCTCCCATCTCCACAGAGGAACTCTGGAGCTCTGTCAGAGTGACCATCGGGTTCTTGGTCACCTCCCTGACCAAGGCCCTTTTCCCCCGATTGCTCAGTTTGGCCGGGCGGCCAGCTCTAGGAAGAGTCTTGGTGGTTCCAAACTTCTTCCATTTAAGAATTATGGACGCCACTGTGTTCTTGGGGACCTTCAATGCTGCAGAAATGTTTTGGTAGCCTTCCCCAGATCTGTGCCTCAACACAATCCTGTCTCGGAGCTGCACTTATATAGACAGGTGGGTGCCTTTCCAAATCATGTCTTTCTGAATGCACTGTACTTGGAGCCCCTTCATTGCTTGGTGAAATGGACCTTAAAGGTGAAATGAATGAAGTCCGTTTATATTGTTATCTCTTGATTTTGGTCTTATTTTATTATCATTGTTACGTTTTATATACTCTGCATTTGTCATGTCATTTTTGTTGTTGTGATGAAATCCAGTGTATATTTGACGTTGTGTTTTAGTTAATTGTCCTTACTGAAAGGTGAATTTGTCTCCCAGTGTCTGGTGGAAAGCAGACTAAAGCAGGTTTTCCTCTAGGATTTTGCCTGTGCTTAGCTATTCCATTAATTTTTTTTTATCCTAAACTACTCCCTAGTCCTTGCCGATGACAAGCATACCCATAACATGATGCAGCCACGACCATGCTTGAAAATATGAAGAATGGTACTCAGTGATGTGCTGTGTTGGATTTGCCCCAAACATAACGCTTTGTATTCAGGACAAAAAGTTAATTTCTTTGCAACATTTTTTGCAGTTTTACTTTAGTGCCTTATTGCAAACAGGTTTTGGAATATTTTTTATTCTGTATTTGTATTCTGAGTGGTTTCCTTCCTCTCCAGCAACTGACTTAGGAAGGGCACCTGTATCTTTGTAGTGACTAGGCGTATTGATACACCATCCAAAATGTAATTATTAACTTCATCATGCTCATAGGGATATTCAATGTCTGTTTTTTGATGTTCTTTACCCATCTACCAATAGGTGCTCTTCTTTGCGAGGCACTGGAAAACCTGCCTGGTCTTTGTGGTTGGATATGTGTTTGGAATTCACTGCTCGACTGAGGGACCTTACAGATAACTGTATGTGTGGGGTACAGAGATGAGGTAGTCATTCAAAAATCATGTCAAAAAACATGTTAAACACTATTATTGCACACAGAGTGAGTCCATGCAACTTATTATGTGACTTGTTAAGCAAATTGTTACTCCTGAACTTATTTAGGCTTGCCATTACAAAGGGGTTGAATACTATTAACCGTTGTCAGTTTAATTATTTGAATTCCAATTTGTTAATTTTTTTGCTGTGAGCTCAATGCCACATTGCACATTGTTTCTCTAGAGAGAAATCAGATCCAGCCTGAACTGTGACGTAGTATGGAGTTGTAGTTTCCAACAGGTCAATATTCTACATAGTTTAGCGCATAAAACGTGGTAATGAACTACAATGACCATAATCCATTGCGCATCCACTTGTCTGGTCTGTGTTTATTTTACGCCTGCTACAGAAGAGGGAAGAATGCGCGATCGTGATGTAGAGAACAGCTGTAGCATCACGAGGCATCTCTACCTGGAAATACATGATCTGAGTGGTTGATAGTTGGTATTATTCAGCAGTCATAAGAGTCTGCCTTATTTACTTTGAAGAAACTACTAAAATAGTGATTTAGTCAGGCAGCAGCTCTATAGAGATGAGATGTAATATACAACTGAAATATTTCATTAAAGTAAAGTAACGTGAATAAATGATGGTTAATAAGTGATAAGCAGTAATGGTCAGTCACTACCATCATGGGACTTTTGTTAATTGTTTTATCCTGTGTTGTTACAGCATTCAACCCAAATAATAGAAAAATAACCTTGATTATGCCTTATGTAGCCCCGCCCACTTGACCCAGTTCCATTCGAACGCGATTGTGTTTGTGTTTCCGTTTTCACAACTTCCGTCAATGCTAGCGAATTATCTCAGAGCGGTGGCTAGCTAATAATAATTTTTTTTTTTTAAAGCGCATCATTAACACATCTTATCAAATAAACAGAAACAAAACATGGCTCACATTTGGGAACACATGGCTCTTCGGAGGTCGGATGGTATCGCCGTACCCCATCCGTCCATGATTAACAATTGGACATGATAAAATGGCCTGAAATTACGTACCGTATGGGGACATTTAAAAATGAAGGTGGGCCGAGGTCTTCTTCACCAGGAGAAGGGAAAAGGATTGGACGTTCAGCCCAGCCAATCAGGCAGCTCTTATCTGCTTGGGTACTTGTATCCAACAACGGATCAGTAGAGACGGCTGGATGCGCGCTTGCGTCGCTGGCCTTGGAAAGTCATGCAGCCTCAATTTTGTGGAAGGTAGGGGCTATGTCTAACATTACTTAACATAAGCGATGACAGCGTACAAGCATCCTACATGTGTTATGGTGACAGTTACTATAACGCTATGATAAGAGTTCTCAGATGATATCTACGATCAATCTCCGCATCACTTGGTCTTGTAATTGATGTTTATAGCCTTATTTTATTGGTTCCTTGTATAGATGAAAGTGCACAGTGCTAACCCTAACCCTAACCCTAACCCTAACCCTTACCCTAACCCTAACCTAACCCTAACCTAACCCTAACCCTAACCCTAACCCTAACCCTAACCCTAACCCTAACCCTAACCCTAACCCTAACCCTAACCCTAACCCTAACCCTAACCCTGACCCTAACCTAACCCTAACCCTAACCCTAACCCTAACCCTAACCCTAACCCTAACCCTAACCCTAACCCTAACCCTGACCCTAACCTAACCCTAACCCTAACCCTAACCCTAACCCTAACCCTAACCCTAACCCTAACCCTAACCCTAACCCTAACCCTAACCCTAACCCTAACCCTAACCCTAACCCTAACCCTAACCCTAACCCTAACCCTAACCCTAACCCTAACCTAACCCTAACCCTAACCCTAACCCTAACCCTAACCTAACCCTAACCCTAACCCTAACCCTAACCCTAACCCTTATCTAGACACAGAATGATAAAACAGTTAGACTTAGCATAGCAGTTAGACCCAACGTTTTGTCGGATGAAAGCTGAATTGAGGATGTCATGATTGATTTAACATGTATTTGTGAATCAACAGAAACTGCTGTGTTAAATGTGGGGGAATCTGTAAGTATCCTGTCAAATCTCATGTTGGTGAAGCCGAGGTAAGTTTACGGAGTCCAGGGGAGTAGGGTATAAAATGTGTTTAAACATGTATTTCTTTAGTGTTATTGTTTTTCCTGGGTGAATAAGGTTTGTAAAATATCCTTGTGGTTCGGGGGGGGGGGGGGGGGGGGGGGGGGGTAATGCCTAAAGTATGGTATGTATAAGTGGGAACAATAGCAAGGTACGTTTACGATGAAACCTGCATGTGTTTTGATTCAGTTGATCACATAGTCCTCAGTCACACAATTGTTTATAATGGGATATTCTCGGAATTGCATTTTTTTTGTAACAAACATTCTATCACTGGTGCAGATGAGCAGTGACAATGGAATGGAGGGACTCGGAGGAACCTTGAACCAAAGCGGTTAAACAGCATTGACTTCACACACCCATAAGGCCAGCGACCAATATGCAGAAAAGCGTCCAGAATGTCCACCCCTTGCCTCCCACTCCTGCATTCCACTCCTGCCTCCCACTCCTGCCTCCCACTCACAGGAGGAACTGAATAGGAGCCTGAGACACCTGGATCTGCCTGTGGCGAGTCTGCAGCCTGAGACACCTGGATCTGCCTGTGGGGAGTCACCTGGATCTGCCTGTGGTGAGTCTGCAGCCTGAGACACCTGGATCTGCCTGTGGGGAGTCACCTGGATCTGCCTGTGGGGAGTCACCTGGATCTGCCTGTGGGGAGTCACCTGGATCTGCCTGTGGTGAGTCTGCAGCCTGAGACACCTGGATCTGCCTGTGGGGAGTCTGCTCTAGACGTGTGTTAATGCTGAACCGACCATAGTATCACAGCCAGTGGCATCCCAGGTCAAATTAGACTGAAAGGAATATTTATTTGTGGCTGTTCCATTTTTATGTATTTGAACTGATCTGTGTCTCTTCTGTTCAACGCTTTCTAACTCTATATAATAACTTAAATATAGATTCTCTACTCTTTCCCAGCCACATGGAGAGCATGCCAGAAGTGTCTGTCCTTCTGCGATGAATCTGTGAAACTTGACCCAACCCAGTCGACAGCTTTGGAACAGATCACAAAAGGAGCGGAGTGCCTCACACTTGTGGCATGACTCAAGGAATCCACCAACCCTGGTCAGTTTCTCCAGGAGCATCCTGTATCCCAGGTTCCGAGGGAATGCAGCCACACGCTACGGGAAAGATAATGAGCTGATGACCTCACGGTGGCTGGAAGACTGTGGATACTCTGAGGACCACAGAGGCACTGTTGTCAGGGTTGAAGAGCCATGGCTATCAGCAAGCCCTGACGGACTGCTGGAGATCAAGTGTCCTGTCATGGGGAAGGGCTGTGATTCTCCGGATGATGTCTTCCATGGGAAAGCCTGCGATGTGAAGTTGGTGGAGGGCACACCCCAACTGCAACCACATGGGCCACGTGGCTACTACATGCAGGTGCAAATTGGTATGTTTTGCACAGGACTGAGAGAAAGTAAAGGTGATCATCTGGACTCCGTCCCAGCAAGTCGTCATCCCTGTTCCCTGTGATGCACAGTTCTGTGCCGAGGCTGTCCTGAGGTTGAAGACCTTCTCCTTTACACACATGCTGCCATTTATTGTTGAGGTGCATCAGGCAGGCAGATTGTAAAATAGACTTGAAGTCGGAAGTTGACATACACCTTAGCCAAATACATTTAAACTCAGTTTTTCACAATTCCTGACTTTTAATCCTAGTAGAAATCCCCTGTCTTAGGTCAGTTAGGATCACCACTTTATTTTAAGAATGTGAAATGTCAGAATAATAGTAGAGAGAATGATTTATTTCAGCTTTTATTTCTTTCATCACATTCCCAGTGGGTCAGAAGTTTACATACACTCAATTAGTATTTGGTAGCATTGCCTTTAAATTGTTTAACTTGGGTCAAACGTTTCGGGTAGCCTTCCACAAGCTTCCCACAATAAGTTGGATGAATTTTGGCCCATTCCTCCTGACAGAGCTGGTGTAACTGAGTCAGGTTTGTAGGCCTCCTTGCTCGCACACGCTTTTTCAGTTCTGCCCACACATTTTCTATAGGATTGAGGTCAGGTCTTTGTGATGGCCACTCCAATACCTTGACTTTGTTGTCCTTAAGCCATTTTGCCACAACTTTGGAAGTATGCTTGGGGTCATTGTCCATTTGGAAGACCCATTTGCGACCAAGCTTTAACTTCCTGACTGATGTCTTGAGATGTTGCTTCAATATATCCACATCAGTTTCCTTCCTCGTGAAGCCATCTATTTTGTGAAGTGCACCAGTCCCTCCTGCAGCAAAGCACCCCCACAGCATGATGCTGCCACCCCCGTGCTTCACGGTTGGGATGGTGTTCTTCGGCTTGCAAGCCTTCCCCTTTTTCCTCCAAACATAACGGTGGTCATTATGGCCAGACAGTTCTATTTTAGTTTCATCAGACCAGAGGACATTTCTCCAAAAAGTACGATCTTTGTCTCCATGTGCAGTTGCAAACCGTAGTCTGGCTTTTTTATGGCGGTTTTGGAGCATTGGCTTCTTTCTTGCTGAGCGACCTTTCAGGTTATGTCGATATAGGACTCGTTTTACTGTGGATATAGATACTTTTGTACCTGTTTCCTCCAGCATCTTCACAAGGTCCTTTGCTGTTGTTTTGCGATGGATTTGCACTTTTTGCACCAAAGTACGTTCATCTCTAGGAGACAGAACGCGTCTCCTTCCTGAGCGGTATGACGGCAGCGTGGTCCCATGGTGTTTATACTTGCGTACTATTGTTTGTACAGATGAACGTGGTACCTTCAGGCGTTTGGAAATTGCTCCCAAGGATGAACCAGACTTGTGGAGGTCTACAATTTTTTTTCTGAGGTCTTGGCTGATTTCTTTTGATTTTCCCTTGATGTCAAGCAAAGAGGCACTGCGTTTGAAGGTAGGCCTTGAAATACATCCACAGGTACACCTCCAATTGACTCAAATTATGTCAATTAGCCTATCAGAAGCTTCTAAAGCCATGACATCATTTTCTGGAATTTTCCAAGCTGTTTAAAGGCACAGTCAACTTAGTGTATGTAAACTTCTGACCCACGGGAATTGTGATACAGTGAATTATAAGTGAAATAATTTGTTTGTAAACAGTTGTTGGAAAAATGACTTGTGTCATGCACAAAGTAGATGTCCTAACCGACTTGCCAAAACTATAGTTTGTTAACAAGAAATGTGTGGAGTGGTTGAAAAAACGAGTTTTAATGACTCCAAACTTAGTGTACGTAAACTTCTGACTTCAACTGTACGTGCAGCTCTGTAGAAGTATGTAGTCAGACGTCTCTCCTGTTTGCAGTTACTATATGTTTTTCAATTAAAAAGCCTGACTTAATGCATCAACAGTCACAGTATTGTGGAAATAGTTTTTATGGCTTTGTTTTTTATTAATATTAATGAGTATGTAAAACAAATAATTAAGTTGAGTTGTTATAGAATTAATTGACATTTATTTAACGTACATTTTGACACATAACTTTAATTCATATTGGGAAGTCGACCCTGTGAATGGCATTTGACTGGTCAGTTCATTCAGCATCTTCATGAATGATATCACCACGCAGGTTACACAGGGCAGCACAGTTTCAAAGTATTTCGTCCATTTTAGATGAGAGGTTGATTGGCACTGTCTGTGAGATGATTCTAAACCGTTTGAGGCTTTGAACGACGTGTTCCACATGAACCCTCGGGTTAGCTGTCCGTCTTGAACATGTGGTGTCTTCCTCTGACAGCTGTGCGCCTCTTTTTGTGTTAATTTGACTTTCCTCTCGTGTAGCAGATCACGGATTGTGAAACCCCGGTCAGCCATGACCTCGTCTCCAGGTACTCCAGGAACCCAGAATCCGATGTTATATATTTGTCGCTACATCTACCGGCCATATGCTGAGGAGATGAACATCACTAGACCACAAGGTGCAATGGCCACCAGGTCCTTGATAGTGTTCTGGGAGTAGAAATGGCTGAATGACTCCCCCCTTGAATCCAGATTTGTGCACTTCTGTAAAGCAGTTTCTGAGCAGTCAATAATGCAGGTTTCTTGTCAAAGAAGTGGTAGGAGCACACAAAGGGACGTTTTGGTGTTTTTTTTTAGGTTCAACGCTTTGAGCCAGAGCCGCAAAGACTCTGCGTCTTTAGGTGGATGCAGGCTGCATGGCGCTCCACATGTACATTCAGATCAACGTAGAGGTTGGTGTTCAAAACATTGTTGTATTAAAAAATGGCCTCCTCTTCATACAATTATTGTGACAGCCTCGTACTGAACATATAATACTTGTCATGTTGATCGATTTTAGGATTTGGTGCGGTTCTGTCAGTGTAAAACTATCAAGCTCTCAACTAAAAAGTACCACTTTTGCATGCGCTAGCGTCGTGCGAATGTTGTCGGAAATAGAAACACAATTGCAACTAAACTCGCGGTGATCACTGTGATGTTCTTCTTCTTCTTCAGTGGGGTTTATCGGCGGTTGGCATCCAACGTTATGGTGCATTACCGCCACCTACTGTACTGGAGTGTGGGCCAGAGACAGGGAAAAACGAAATCCTACCTGCCAGCCCCGTTGCTCTTAAATAATGATAACAAAATATTTTAGACTATGTCTAATGACGTTCTACTCAATATACTCTTTAAACTAATTTCCTGTATCCCCTTCTCCCTCATACTAGATCTCATCCTCTCTCTTTCCCTCTAATACTGCCCACACTGTAGCAATACATGCTCCACAGTCTCTGTTTCCTGACAATAATCACACTTTCCTGATGGATGCTTTCCTATCACGTTTAATGTCTTATTCAACTGGCGGTGTCCCACCCTTAATCTTGTAAAAATAGCCTCCTCTCTTCTGTCCCTTCCTGCCGTCCTCCCCTCCCCGACTTTCCTCTGTACTTGAAATAAATGCCTTCCCTTATTATCTCTATTCCACTGCTCCTGCCATCTCTGCACCATCACTGTCCATACCAGTCTTTTTGCCTCTGCCTTGCTCATTGACACTTCAACATCAACATCCCCACTACTAAGTGCTTGTTTAGCCTGTTCATCTACCACCTCGTTCTCCTCCCCCCCACATGGGCTGGAACCCAAGTAAATCTAGTCTGAATACCCATCTGTTTAATCCTGCCATGGGTTTGTAGCACCTCATAAAGCAGGTCTTGTCTGCCTCGTGAGCTAAAGGACTGGAGGCTCATTAACACTGCACATGAATCAGAGCAAATAACTACTCTGTCTTGTTTGACTTCCTCCCACCCACTGCAAGGCCAACAGGATGGCCATCAGCTCCGCCGTATATACAGCCAGATGATCTGTAATACGTTTCCTGACTTCCACCCCACATTCCTGCACTACAAATGCTGACTCAGTACGTCCTGTCCTTGGATCTTTTGAACCATCTGTGTAAATGGCCACAAAATCCCGATGCACAGTTTCCAGATGTCTCTTAAAGAAATCAGATGGATCAACACCCTCCGTATCTTTCTGTAGTCTCTCCAACACTTCTAGATCAACTACTGGAGGCGGGAGTAGCCATGATGGATTAACAGGAATAACTACCGTTGGACTAAACTCCCTTCCATACAGTCCCGTTGGACTAAACTCCCTTCCATACAGTCCCGTTGGACTAAACTCCCTTCCATCCAGTCCCGTTGGACTAAACTCCCTTCCATACAGTCCCGTTGGACTAAACTCCCTTCCATCCAGTCCCGTTGGACTAAACTTCCTTCCATACAGTCCCGTTGGACTAAACTCCCTTCCATCCAGTCCCGTTGGACTAAACTCCCTTCCATACAGTCCCGTTGGACTAAACTCCCTTCCATCCAGTCCCGTTGGACTAAACTCCCTTCCATACAGTCCCGTTGGACTAAACTCCCTTCCATCCAGTCCCGTTGGACTAAACTCCCTTCCATACAGTCCCGTTGGACTAAACTCCCTTCCATCCAGTCCCGTTGGACTAAACTCCCTTCCATACAGTCCCGTTGGACTAAACTCCCTTCCATCCAGTCCCGTTGGACTAAACTCCCTTCCATCCAGTCCCGTTGGACTAAACTCCCTTCCATACAGTCCCGTTGGACTAAACTCCCTTCCATCCAGTCCCATCTCCTTCGCCTGGGTATTCACCAAAGCCCCATACCGACTCTATTCTCTGTGTATATCAATGATGTCGCTCTTGCTGCTGGTGACGCTCGGATCCACCTCTATGCGGACGACACCATTTTGTATACATCTGGCCCTTCATTGGACACTGTGTTAACAAACCTCCAAACGAGCTTCAACGCCATACAGCACTCCTTCAGTAGCCTCCAACTGCTCTTAAACACTAGTAAAACTAAATGCATGCTCTTCAACAGAACGCTGCTTGCACCCGCCCACCCGACTAGAATCACTACTCTCGGCGGGTCTGACCTAGAGTATGTGGACAACTACAAATACCTAGGTGTCTGGTTAGACTGTAAACTCTCCTTCCAGACTCACATTAAGCATCTCCAATCAAAAGTTAGATCTAGAATCGTCTTCCTATTTCGCAACAAAGCCTCCTTCACTCATGCTGCCAAACATGCCCTCGTAAAACTGACTATCCTACCGATCCTTGACTTTGGTGATGTCATTTACAAAATAGCCTCCAACACTCTACTCAGCAAATTGGATGTAGTCTATCACAGTGCCATCCGTTTTGTCACCAAAGCCCCATATACTACCCACCATTGTGACCTGTACGCTCTCGTTGGCTGGCCCTCACTACATATTTGTCGCCAAACCCACTGGCTCCAGGTCATCTATAAATCCCTTCTAGGCAAATCCCCGCCTTATCTTAGCTCATTGGTCACCATAGCAACACCCACCCGTAGTATGCGTTCCAGCAGGTGTATCTCACTGGTCATCCCCAAAGCCAACACCTCCTTTGGCCGCCATTCCTTCCAGTTCTCTGCTGCCAATGACTGGAACGAACTGCAAAAATCTCTGAAGCTGGAGACACTTATCTCCCTCACTAACTTTAAGCATCAGTTGTCAGAGCAGCTTACCGATCACTGCACCTGCACACAGCCCATCTGAAATTAGCCCACCCAACTACCTCATCCCCATATTGTTATTTACATTGTTATTTATTTTGCTCATTTGCACCCCAGTATCTCTATTTGCACATCATCTTCTGCACATCTATCACTCCAGCATTAATACTATGGCCTATTTATTGCCTTACCTCCATAACTTACTACATTTGCACACACTGTATATAGATTTTCTATTGTGTTATTGACTGTACGTTTTGTTTACTCCATATGTAACTCTGTGTTGTTGTTTTTATCGCACTGCTTTGCTTTATCTTGGCCGGGTCGCAGTTGTAAATGAGAACTTGTTCTTAACTGGCTTACCTGGTTAAATAAAGGTGAAATAAATAAATAAAATTACCCACCCACCCAAAGCTCGTGTTCTGTCTACACTCATGTTCCCAGCATGCCTGTAAAATCCCTTTCGCAGGATGAGACACCCCATGTCCTTGAAGGTTGACCCAATAATTTATTGCCAGCTGCTGAATAAGGCGATATTCGTATTGTAGAATCCTCCTTTCTGAATGGCATTCTGGAGCGTGCATTCTTTCCCTATAAAGCACTGTATATTTGCACAGTAGAATTAAATGGCTATAGTTATTTCTTACATGTTCTGTGTTTGAGCTGCTTTTGAAAGCAAAAGTCGAATTGAAAACAGCATTAGTATTGTTGAATTGTATTTTCATAATAGCAAGCTTGGACTGATGGTTTGGTTCGCTAAACTAGCAAGTCTGTTTGTTTGGTTACCACAGCAACTACTGTAGTTATCTAGTAAACTTGCTAGCTACTTCAGTGGATGTTGAACACATTTCTACCTGCAAATGAACACATTTCTACCTGCAAATGAACACATTTCTACCTGCAAATGATCACATTTCTACCAGCAAATGAACACATTTCTACCTGCAAATGAACACAGTTCTACCGGCAAATGAACAAATTTCTACCAGCAAATGAACACATTTCTACCAGCAAATGAACACATTTCTAGTGGCAACTGAACACATTTCTACCAGCAAATGAACACATTTCTACCTGCAAATGAATACATTTCTACCAGCAAATGAGCACATTTCTAGTGGCAAATGAACACATTTCTACCAGCAAATGAACACATTTCTACCAGCAAATGAACACATTTCTACCAGCAAATGAACACATTTCTGCCAGCAAATGAACACATTTCTAGTGGCAAATGAACACATTTCTACCTGAAAATAAACACATTTCTACCTGCAAATGAACACATTTCTACCTGCAAATGAACACATTTCTACCAGCAAATGAACACATTTCTACCAGCAAATGAACACATTTCTACCAGCAAATGAACACATTTCTACCTGCAAATGAACACATTTCTACCTGCAAATGAACATATTTCTAGTGGCAAATGAACACATTTCTAGTGGCAGATGAACACATTTCTCCCAGCAAATGAACACATTTCTACCTGCAAATGAACACATTTCTACCTGCAAATGAACACATTTCTACCAGCAAATGAACACATTTCTACCGGCAAATGAACACATTTCAAGTGGCAAATGTATAAATTGTAGCCATGATATGAAAGGGATAATCAACTAGGGGCTCTATGCGTTCTCTGGAATATAATGCAACTCCGTGGAACATAAGTTCCACTCCCTAGCGTGTCGAACACACCTTCCACGTTGTTCATTATTTTCCATAGAGTCGCTCAGCACTATTATTGACTCAAGACATTTCAGCTTTTCAGCTTTTCATCTTTCATTAATTTGTAAAAATTTCTAAAAACATAGTTTCACTTTGACATTATGGGGTATTGTGTGTCGGCCAGTGACACAAAATCTCAATTTAATCCATTTTAAAAGTCAGGCTGTTAACATAACAAAATGTGGAAAAAGTCAAGGGTTGTGAATATTTTCTGAAGTATTGACCCTGGTTTACAAACGCGGATGTAGCCTCGATGGCACAGTCGATGGCACGCTAGGCTTCGGACCAGAAGGTTGAGAGATCGAACCGTGCTCCCTGCCTGTTCCATTTACAATATATCACACTGAACAAAAATATAAATGCAACATATAAAGTGTTGGTCCCATGTTTCATGTCCTGAAATAAAACATCCCAGAAATGTTCCATACACATAAAAAGCTTATTCCTCTCAAATTTTGTGCACAAATTTGTTTACATCCCTGTTACTGAGCATTTCTCCTTTGCCAGGTATGGCGTATCAAGAAGCTGATTAAACAGCATGATCATTACACAGGTGCACCTTGTTCTGGGGAGAATAAAAGGCCACTCTAAAATGTGCAGTTTTGTCACACAACACAATGCCACAGATGTCTCAAGTTTTGAGGGAGTGTGCCATTGGCATGCTGACTGCAGGAATGTCCACCAGAGCTGTTGCCAGATAATTGTATGTTCATCTCTCTACCATGAGCCGGCTCCAACGCCGTTTTAGAAAATGTGGCATTATGTCCAATAGGCCTCACAACCGCAGACCACGTGTAACCACGGTAACCACGTGTAACCACGCCAGCCCAGGACCTCCACATCCGGCTTCATCACCTGCGGGACCGTCTGAGACCAGCCACCCGAACAGCTAATGAAACTGGGGAGTATTTCTGTCTGTAATAAAGCCCTTTTGTGGGTGAAAACTCCCCAGTGGGTAGGCCTGTCTCCCAAGTGGGTGGGCCTATGCCCTCCCAGGCCCACCCATGGCTGCGCCCCGGGCCCAGTCATGTGAAATCCATAGATTAGGGCCTAATGAATTCGTTTCAATTGATTGATTTCCTTATGTGAACTGTAAATCAGTAAAATCGTTGAAATTGTTGTGTTTAAATTTTTGTTCAGTATAGAAAAGTAGGCTATACATTGGATAAGCAGGCTATACTTCCTTTAAGTATAGGCTTCATTCAGAAAATTAAGTGGACACAGACAGACAGTGTCCTCTTGGCATAACATAAAATGAATAGCGCTTTTATGAGAGCTAGTGTCCAATTAATCAATTTCATGGACTGTCAATGTTATGCAGTCCTAAACAGTCCATCTTGGGCTATAGAGTCCAATGTATTTCATTTTCCATTGGGTCCCTTCGGACACTGGGAAAGGCTACTTAACATCCGCTGGTTTTCTTAATCCACGAGGTCAAAGATACTGTCCAAACATCGACTAAAAATACGTTTGGGGACTGTAGACTAAAACTTATTTGACAGCAACAATATGAATGCATTTTCCTTTTTCATAGCCTAACCATCGATATAGCCTTACTACAACAACGCGTAACGGTCAGAATACGATGTTTTTTGTCTTTATAATAAGTCTATCATTGTTCCAAGTCTGAAAATATGCCACTCACCTCTTGTAATGTCCGTGGCAATTTGCGCTGCTGTTGGCAGATGAGTCTGTCTTCAAGAGTGGAGGATTTCTATGAGAATCTCCTTCTGTAGAACATCGTTTTGTTGAATCACTTTCATTGAAATACAGTCTCCTGTGAGTCATTTCTTGTCAATCCCAACCCTGTGATCATCAACAGAAGCGCACAGACACAGATGCTGCCAACCTCCGATGTCCACTGCTGGACTGACGCTGTGCGCAGAACGCAGACCCTGGCCGCTGTGCGCAGAACGCAGACCCTGGCCGCTCAACAGTTGACTTCGGACTGTTGATGGTGACGTTCTTTGACGATAATAACGGTGTTTAGTAGGAAACGCTTCTCATTACCGTTTATGAATGGGGTCCAGTTTGAAGTGCCCTTGTTTAATGCCAACTTGTCCCCCCCCCCCAACATTTTTTAAAAAAATAACATAGGCCTACAAATCATAGGGCTCAGGGGCGAAGCTTAGCTTTCACTCCCATGGGTAAAAGGCATAGCCCCCCTCCTGTGCCTAAAATCTTACTCATTATGGGAAATCGCAACCAGATTTGCCAAGTCGAACATTTACATTTTAGTCATTTAGCAGATGCTCTTATCCAGAGCGACTTCCATGAGCAATTAGGGTTAAGTGCCTTGCTCAAGGGCACAGACGGGGATTAGAACCAGCGACCTTTCGGCTACTGGCACAACGCTGTACAGTACAATATCGCTTTTTAGTATAACATACCAATGGGGGAGGGGGGAGGGGGGAGGGAGCACATGGAATGGTTTTAAGGTCATACCATGGATCATTTAGCTATTTGATTTGGAATTTTAGGACCACTTTAGGTATAAAAAATGTTTATTACAAAAATGATTTTTTTTACATTTTTAGTCATTTAGCAGACGCTCTTATCCAGAGCGACTTACAGTTAGTGAATACATATTTTTTTATACTGGCCCCCAGTGGGAATCGAACCCACAACCCTGGCGTTGCAAACGCCATGCTCTATCAACTGAGCTACATCCCTGCCGGCCATTCCCTCCCCTACCCTGGACGACGCTGGGCCAATTGTGCGCCGCCCCATGAGTCTCCCGGTCGCGGCCGGCTGCGACAGAGCCTGGATTCGAACCAGGATCTCTAGTGGCACAGTTAGCACTGCGATGCAGTGCCTTAGACCACTGCGCCACTCTTGATCATATAATGAATTTGGCCTTTGCTACCATGGCCCATAGAAATGCATTGAATAACATTCATAAATGGCAAAAAAGACAGTAAAAAAATACATCAGTGTCTGTCCTGTATCTAGACAGCTCAGGAAATACACTACCGGTCAAAAGTTTGGACACACCTACTCATTCTCTGTTATTACAACAACACCTCCATCACTCCTGTCTGTTACTACAACAACACCTCCATCACTCCTGTCTGTTACTACAACAACACCTCCATCACTCCTGTCTGTTACTACAACAACACCTCCATCACTCCTGTCTGTTACTACAACAACACCTCCATCACTCCTGTCTGTTACTACAACAACACCTCCATCACTCCTGTCTGTTACTACAACAACACCTCCATCACTCCTGTCTGTTACTACAACAACACCTCCATCACTCCTGTCTGTTACTACAACAACACCTCTGTCACTCCTGTCTGTTACTACAACAACACCTCCGTCACTCCTGTCTGTTACTACAACAACACCTCCGTCACTCTGTCTGTTTACTACAACAACACCTCCATCACTCCTGTCTGTTACTACAACACACCTCCATCACTCCTGTCTGTTACTACAACAACACCTCCATCACTCCTGTCTGTTACTACAACAACACCTCCATCACTCCTGTCTGTTACTACAACAACACCTCCGTCACTCCTGTCTGTTACTACACAACACACCTCCATCACTCCTGTCTGTTACTACAACAACACCTCCGTCACTCCTGTCTGTTACCTACACAACACCTCCATCACTCCTGTCTGTTACTACAACAACAACCTCCATTACTCCTGTCTGTTACTACAACAACACCTCTGTCACTCCTGTCTGTTACTACAACAACACCTCTGTCACTCCTGTCTGTTACTACAACAACACCTCTGTCACTCCTGTCTGTTACTACAACAACACCTCTGTCACTCCTGTCTGTTACTACAACATCACCTCTGTCACTCCTGTCTGTTACTACAACAACACCTCCATCACTCCTGTCTGTTATTACAACAACACCTCCATCACTCCTGTCTGTTACTACAAACAACACCTCCGTCACTCCTGTCTGTTTACTACAACAACACCTCCATCACTCCTGTCTGTTACTACAACAACACCTCCATCACTCCTGTCTGTTACTAACAACAACACCTCCATCACTCCTGTCTGTTACTACAACAACACCTCCATCACTCCTGTCTGTTACTACAACACACCTCCGTCACTCCTGTCTGTTACTACAACAACACCTCCATCACTCCTGTCTGTTACTACAACAACACCTCCATCACTCCTGTCTGTTACTACAAACAACACCTCCATCACTCCTGTCTGTTACTACAACCAACACCTCCATCACTCCTGTCTGTTACTACAACAACACCTCCATCACTCCTGTCTGTTACTACAACAACACCTCCATCACTCCTGTCTGTTACTACAACAACACCTCCGTCACTCCTGTCTTTACTACAACAACACTCCATCACTCCTGTCTGTTACTACAACAACACCTCCGTCACTCCTGTCTGTTACTACAACAACACCTCCATCACTCCTGTCTGTTACTACAACAACACCTCCGTCACTCCTGTCTGTTACTACAACAACACCTCCATCACTCCTGTCTGTTACTACAACAACACCTCTGTCATTCCTGTCTGTTACTACAACAACACCTCCGTCACTCCTGTCTGTTACTACACAACACCCTCCGTCCTCCTGTCTGTTATTACAAACAACACCTCCGTCACTCCTGTCTGTTATTACAACAACACCTCCGTCACTCCTGTCTGTTACTACAACAACACCTCCATCACTCCTGTCTGTTACTACAACAACACCTCCATCACTCCTGTATGTTACTACAACAACACCTCCATCACTCCTGTCTGTTACTACAACAACACCTCCATCACTCCTGTCGGTTACTACAACAACACCTCCATCACTCCTGTCTGTTACTACAACAACACCTCCATCACTCCTGTCTGTTACTACAACAACACCTCCGTCACTCCTGTCTGTTACTACAACAACACCTCCATCACTCCTGTCTGTTACTACAACAACACCTCCATCACTCCTGTCTGTTACTACAACAACACCTCCGTCACTCCTGTCTGTTACTACAACAACACCTCCATCACTCCTGTCTGTTACTACAACAACACCTCCATCACTCCTGTCTGTTACTACAACAACACCTCCATCATTCCTGTCTGTTACTACAACAACACCTCCATCACTCCTGTCTGTTACTACAACAACACCTCCATCACTCCTGTCTGTTACTACAACAACACCTCTGTCACTCCTGTCTGTTACTACAACAACACCTCCATCACTCCTGTCTGTTACTACAACAACACCTCCGTCACTCCTGTCTGTTACTACAACAACACCTCCATCACTCCTGTCTGTTATTACAACAACACCTCCATCACTCCTGTCTGTTACTACAACAACACCTCCGTCACTCCTGTCTGTTATTACAACAACACCTCCATCACTCCTGTCTGTTACTACAACAACACCTCCATCACTCCTGTCTGTTATTACAACAACACCTCCATCACTCCTGTCTGTTACTACAACAACCTTTGTTCTCCGTAACTTTGTTCTTGTTTGATCTGTTTGTCAGGATTGAGGATACTGCATCTCTCTCTTCATGATTCATTAATTTATTTTTTAGATATACAGTACCAGTCAAAGTTTGGACACACCTACTCATTCAAGGGTTTTTACTTTATTTTTTACTATTTTCTACATTGTAGAATAATAGCGAAGACATCAAAACTATGAAATAACACATATGGAATCATGTAGTAACCAAAAAAGTGTTAAACAAATCAAACTATATTTTATATTTGTGGTGCGTGATTTGAAGGAGTCAGGCACAGGAGGGTAAATCCCAGTATACAGAGTTTATTCCGTAATCCAGCGTAACCAGTCCAGTGCGTAAAACAGGCACACGGGGGAAATACCCCGGCAATACAAAATACTTAGCTCAACCGAGCTGCTAATCCTCACAATGAACAATCACCCAGAAGGACAAGGGGGGCAGAGGGAACACTTAAACACGTACTAATGAAGGGTCCTCAGATCCTCAAAAAGTTCTACAGCTGCACCATCGAGAGCATCCTTACTGGTTGCATCAACGCCTGGTATGGCAACTGCTCGGCCTCCGACCGCAAGGCACTACAGAGGGTAGTGCGTACGGCCCAGTACATCACTGGGGCCAAGCTTCCTGCCATCCAGGACCTCTATACCAGGCGGTGTCAGAGGAAGGCCCTCAAAATTGTCAAAGACTCCAGCCACCCTAGTCATAGACTGTTCTCTCTGCTACCGCACGGCAAGCGGTACCGGAGCGCCAAGTCTAGGTCCAAAAGGCTTCTCAACAGCTTCTACCCCCAAGCCATAAGACTCTTGACCAGCTAATCATGGCTACCCGGACTATTTGCACTGCCCCCCCACCCCATCCTTTTTACGCTGCTGCTACACTGTTAATTATTTATGCATAGTCACTTTAACTCTACCCACATTTACATATTACCTCAACTACCTCAACTAGCCGGTGCCCCCACACATTGACTCTGCACCGGTACCGCCCTGTATATAGCCTCCCTACTGTTATTTTTTATAAATGCATTGTTGGTTAAGGGCTGTCAGTAAGCATTTCACGGTAATGTCTACACCTGTTTTATTCGGCGCATGTGGCAAATAAAATTTGATTTGATTTGATTTGAATATGAACCAGGTGTGTGTAATTGACAAGACAAGACAAATGGAATGATGAGATATGGAGCGGCAGTGGCTAGAAGGCCGGTGACGACGAACACCGAAGCCTGCCCGAACAAGGAGGGGAGGCAGCTTCGTAGGAAGTCGTGACAATATTTGAGATTCTTCAAATAGCCACCCTTTGCCTTGACGACAGCTTTGCACAATCTTGGCATTCTCTCAACCAACTTCACCTGGAATGCTTTTCCAACAGTCTTGAAGGAGTTCCCACATATGCTTAGCACTTGTTGGCTGTTTTCCTTCACTCTGCCGTCCGACTCATCCCAAACCATCTCAATTGGGTTGAGGTCGGGGGATTGTGGAGGCCAGGTCATCTGATGCAGCACTCCATCACTCTCCTTCTTGGTAAAATAGCCCTTACACAGCCTGGATGTGTGTTGGGTCATTGTCCTGTTGAAAAACAAATGATAGTCCCACTAAGCCCAAACCAGATGGGATGGCGTATCGCTGCAGAATGCTGTGGTAGCCATGCTGGTTAAGTGTGCCTTGAATTCTAAATAAATCACAGACAGTGTCACCAGCAAAGCACCCCCACACCATAACACCTCCTCCTCCATGCTTTACGGTGGGAACTACACATGCGGAGATCATTCGTTCACCCACACCGCATCTCACAAAGACACGGCGGTTGGAACCAAATATCTCCAATTTGGACACATTTCCACCGGTCTAATGTCCATTGCTCGTGTTTATTGGCCCAAGCAGGTCTCTTCTTATTATTGGTGTCCTTTAGTAGTGGTTTCTTTGCAGCAATTCGACCATGAAGGCCTGATTCACAGTCTCCTCTAAACAGTTGATGTTGAGATGTGTCTGTTACTTGAACTCTGTGAAGCATTTATTTGGGCTGCAATTTCTGAGGCTGGTAACTCTAATGAACTTATCCTCTGCAGCAGAGTTAACTCTGGGACTTCCATTCCTGTGGTGGTCCTCATGAGAGCCAGTTTCATCATATCGCTTGATGGTTTTTGCGACTGCACTTGAAGAAACTTTCAAAGTTCTTGAAATGTTCCGTATTGACTGACCTTCATGTCTTAAAGTAATGATAGACTGTCGTTTCTCTTTGCTTATTTGAGCTGTTCTTGCCATAATATGGACTTGGTCTTTTCCCAAATAGGGCTATCTTCTGTATACCCCCCCCCCTCCCCCCACACCACCTTGTCACAACACAACTGATTGGCTCAAACGCATTAAGAAGGAAGGAAATTCCACAAATGAACTTTTAAGAAGGCACACCTGTTCATTGAAATGCATTCCAGGGTGACTACCTCATGAAGCTGGTTGAGAGAATGCCAAGAGTGTGCAAAGCTGTCATCAAGGCAAAGGGTGGCTACTTTGAAGAATCTCAAATATAAAAAATATTTTGATTTGTTTAACACTTTTTTGGTTACTACATGATTCCATATGTGTTATTTCATAGTTTTGATGTTTTCATTATTATTCTACAATGTAAAAAATTGTAAAAAAATAAAGAAAAACCTTTGAATGAGTAGGTGTGTCCAAACTTTTGCATGGTAGTGTATATTACAAAAAAATATACATATTTAACCCCTTTTTTGGGTAGGCTCAAAACCACCTCCATACTTCCCTTCAAACACCATGATGGTGTTTGTGAGAATCTCCCCTTTCCACAGTGGGGTCACATTAGTTTGTAGGCCAAACCGACTCTACAGAGAAGACCGATTTTCGTGATGTCTCATGATCTGACAAACTCCACTGTAGCTCGGCCACTTTCCACTATAAACGACATCTGAATGGATCTAGCTCAACAGGATTTTATCATGTTACTCACCGGTGCGTGAATAGACTCTAGGGGATTTAAGCAAGTTTTGTCTACAATGATGAACAGAAGCTTGTATTAGGCTACAGGAAGGCCTAAACCAAAGACAGTACAGTTTGAAAGATGGGCAGAAACTGCTTCTTCAATAGAAATCCTCTATTGCTCACGCTTGTAGGCGATGTCATGGTGACGTTGGCTACCTAAGCTCATGTGCAGACACAATGCAGAAACAAGTTATCGGGTCTAACGGTCGTCTCGTGCCGAACTGCACATGTGCAAGCCGTAAAATCAAAGGCACTTCTTCGATATAAAGTTGTTTTTTGACGAAAAGAAAATTAACAACTAAGGAAGAATGTTTCACTTCTCTCATTGACTGGTCTGATTGGTCTGCTTCTCTCATCTCAAACCCCGGCCTGGTCTGATTGGCCTGCTTCTCTCATCTCAAACCCCCGCCTGGTCTGATTGGCCTGCTTCTCTCATCTCAAACCCCGGCCTGGTCTGATTGGCCTGCTTCTCTCATCTCAAACCCCGGCCTGGTCTGATTGGTCTGCTTCTCTCATCTCAAACCCCGGCCTGGTCTGATTGGTCTGCTTCTGCGTCTCGCGATGTTGCGCCTCTGGGTTTAGAAACTCTGTGCCTAAACCATATAGCTACATATACTGAAGGTAAAGCATAACCATGCATTAAATAATAGACACAGACACATTACGTGGTGTAGCCTATAAATGGCAAAATTGTATCACAAATAGTGTAAAACATTGGCTCCGATGCATTGTATTGAATAACTGTTTCAACTGTTAATTTGTATCTGCCATAATTTCTTCAAATAAATTAATTTGAAGTGATCATATTGATCCGTATTCAAGTTAGATACAGTTCCCTCCAAGGAATTTTCTTTCAGGAATTTTTTTGAAAGTTGAAGCTGATTTACTGGATATCTACACAATTTGAAAGCTCTAAAATGCTATTTGGAGAAAAGCAAAGACAAGCCAAAATCACTCCAGCCATTATCCCTTTGGCTGCTGTAGCTTCATTCACCTCAGTCGATAAGGGCCGTACATAACATTCTAGAGCAAACACATGCCGTGTCAAACTCATTCCATGGAGGGCCGAGTGTCTGCGGGTTTTCGCTCCACCATTGTACTTGATTGATGAATTAAGGTCACTAATTAGTAAGAAACTCCCCTCACCTGGTTGTCTAGGTCTTAATTGAAAGGAAAAAAACAAAAACGTGCGTACACTCGGCCCTCCGTGGAATAAGTTTGACACCCTGGCCTATAGCAAAAAACTGCTACACACTAGCTCAGCACCGGGATTAAAAACTCTATTATTATTTTTTAGGCGGTAGATCAGCTTTAATATTGCAGATAGATTGTGCCTTCCATCAATGTTATTGTCTGCATCATTTCCAGTTCCCCATATATTTTTTTGTAAACTTTTGTGAACCATCGCAGCACAGTTGAAAAATATATGGCAAATAGAAATCAAAACTGGATGATGTTCAGAGATACAGTGCATTCGGAAAGTATTCAGACCCCTTGACTTTTTCCACATTTTGTTACGTTACAGCCTTATTCTAAGATGGAGTAAACAAATAAATCCCTTCATCAATCTACACACAACACCCCATAATGACAAAGCAAAAACAGGTTTTTAGACATTTTTGAAAATGTAGGCCCTTCTCCCCTGATTGCTCAGTTTGGCCGGGCGGCCAGCTCTAGGAAGAGTCTTGGTGGTTCCAAACTTCTTCCATTTAAGAATGATGGAGGCCACTCTGTTCTTGGGGACCTTCAATGCTGCAGAAATGTTTTGGTACCCTTCCCCAGATCTGTGCCTCGACACAATCCTGTCTCGGAGCTCTACGGACAATCGCTTCGACCTCATGGCTTGGTTTTTGCTCTGACATGCACTGTGGGACCTTTTATAGACAGTTGTGTACCTTTCCAAATCATGTACAATCAATTGAATTTACCACAGGTGGACTCTAATCAAGTTGTAGAAACATCACAAGGATGATCAATGGAAACAGGATGCACCTGAGCTCAATTTCGAGTCTCATAGCAAAGAGTCTGAATACTTATGTAAATAAGGTATTTCTGTTTTTATTTTGAATACATTTGCAAAATGTTCTAAAAACCTGTTTTCGCTTTGTCATTATGGGGTGTTGTGTGTAGATTGATGAGGATTTTTATTTATTTAATTCATTTTAGGATAAGGCTGTAACGTAAAACAAAATGTGAAAAAAGGGAAGGGGTCTGAATACTTTCCGAATGCACTGTAGATGGAAGGGGTTGAGTGGAGGTGAAGGATGGGACTAAAAACAAAGAAAATATAACTATTGTAAAATATACTTTGTCCGTAACATGTATATAGTATGGACAGTGGCTTGCGAAAGTATTCACCCCCCTTGGCATTTTTCCTATTTTGTAGCCTTACAACACAGAATTAACATTTATTTTTGGGGGGGTTTGTATCATTTGATTTACACAACATGCCTACCACTTTGAAGATGCTAAATATTTTTTGGGTGAAACAAACAAGAAATAAGACAAAAAAAAACAGAAAACTTGAGCGTGCATAACTATTCTCCCCCCCAAAGTCAATACTTTGTAGAGCCACCTTTTGCAGCAATTACAGCTGCAAGTCTCTTGGGGTATGTCTCTATAAGCTTGGCACATCTAGCCACTGGGATTATTGCCCATCCTTCAAGGCAAAACTGCTCCAGCTCCTTCAAGTTGGATGGGTTCCGCTGGTGTACAGCAATCTTTAAGTCATACCACAGATTCTCAATTGGATTGAGGTCTGGGCATTGACTAGGCCATTCCAAGACATTTAAATGTTTCCCCTTAAACCATTCAAGTGTTGCTTTAGCAGTATGCTTAGGGTCCTTGTCCTGCTGGAAGGTGAACCTCAAATCTCTGGAAGACTGAAACAGGTTTCCCTCAAGAATTTCCCTGTATTTAGTGCCATCCATCATTCCTTCAATTCTGACCAGTTTTTTCTTTAAGCAATGGCTTTTTTCTAGCCACTCTTCCATAAAGCCCAGCTCTGTGGATTGTATGGCTTAAAGTGGTCCTATGGACAGAAACTCCAATCTCCGCTGTGGAGCTTTGCAGCTCCTTCAGGGTTATCTTTGGTCTCTTTGTTGCCTCTGATTAATGTGCTTCTTGCCTGGTCCGTGAGTTTTGGTGGGCGGCCCTCTCTTGGCAGGTTTGTTGTGGCGCCATATTCTTTCCATTCCTTAATAATGGATTTAATGGTGCTCCGTGGGATGTTCAAAGTTTTGGATATTTTTTTTATAACCATCACTGATCTGTACTTCTCCACAACTTTATCCCTGACCTGTTTGGAGAGCTCCTTGGTCTTCATGGTGCCGCTTGCTTGGTGGTGCCCCTTGCTTGGTGGTGTTGCAGACTCTGGGGCCTTTCAGAACAGGTGTATATATACTAAGATCATGTGACACTTACATTGCACACAGGTGGACTTTATTTAACTAATTATGTGACTTCTGAAGGTAATTGGTTGCACCAGATCTTATTTAGGGGCTTCATAGCAAAGGGGGTGAATACATATGCACGCACCACATTTCCGTTATTTATGTTTTAGAATTTTATGAAACAAGTTATTTTTTTTATTTCACTTCACCAATTTGGACTATTTTGTGTGTGTCCTGTGGTGTACAGCAGGTCAGCCACCAGGGGGAGACTCGTCGAGTCCTGGTAACAGATGGAGAATTCATCACGAAGTGGTGGCTCCATCTGCTGGACGTGCCAGGTCTCGGCGGGCTCCCCGGACAGGACTAACTGGGGCTGATTGGGAGCTGGTGAGTAATTAAGGGCGGATTGCTCACCAGCTGTGCAAGGCCCATAAAGCTGCCAGAAGGGCAGAGGACTGGGGGAACTAAGGTAACTGCCGTGTAGTTGGAGACAGTATCCTGGAGAGGGTCTCATGGGGGAGACCTTAACCTTTTCTTTTGATTATTTATTAATAAACACCCTTGAAACCGAGCTAATCATACACTGTCCGTGTCTTATCTGTGTAAACGTCTTGACCCAAACCCCCTGATCTGCCACAGTCCATTACATGAAATCCAAATAAAAATCCATTTAAATTACAGGTTGTAATGCAACAAAATAGGAAAAACGCCAAGGGGGATGAATACTTTTGCAAGGCACTGTATAAGCCGGAAGTAGAAGTCAAAGTGTTGTTGTTCATTTCTTTCGGGATATGAATACCGAGTATGTCCACATCACCATCAGACCATTTTATTGGTAAACTACACAGTAACGTAAAAGTTGTGATCCAATACGTATTATAGTACACCAGTGTAAGGCGTGCAGCTCCCATTTTGGGCTGGGCATCCCAGCTCAGGCCCAGGCGGTCGTTTGAGACCTGGGAGGATCCCAGGTCAAGGGATCAAAATTCTTTGCCGGCCGGAGCGGGGCTTGAACCAGCATTCTACCTGTTGACCCATCAAGCCATATGACTAGTGGAGGGTGCCGAGGGGAGCTACGATTCCCAGAATCCATCCATCCACCACGTGCGTACGCATGTCCCCGCCCAGGGACCAATTGGTCCCAGCTGGGGACTAATTATCGGCCCGCCAGCTGGGCTCATTAGCCCCGACTTAGTAGGACCACTGTATTTTATCCACCTGGCAGGACTACGGGATGGAAGCACCTGACTACTTAGCTATAGGGCACTAGGGACATCTGAGTGTCTGGTGAGTGAGGAGCTATTGACTAACAACTAATGGCAGGAAACTGACAAGTAAAGGCTGACTAAAGGTCCTACTAATGGTCCAACAGGTCTCCAGCAACTGACCATCACAGGCTGGTGTTACCAGCAGGGGCTCTGTAGTAGGGGAAGACTTGTCAGGGACTGACACAATCTGAGACTCAAAGGAGGGAGCGCTCTGTGCTCCGTTGGCAGGGGCCGGCTTGTCCCATGGAGCAGGGTCGGCTTGTCCCATAGAGCAGGGTTGCCTTGTCCCCTAGAGCAGGGTCGGCTTGTCCCCTAGAGCAGGGTCGGCTTGTCCCCTAGAGCAGGGTCGGCTTGTCCCCTAGAGCAGGGTCGCCTTGTCCCCTAGAGCAGGGTCGGCTTGTCCCCTAGAGCAGGGTCGGCTTGTCCCCTAGAGCAGGGTCGCCTTGTCCCGTAGAGCAGGGTTGGCTTGTCCACTAGAGCAGGGATGCCTTGTCCCATGGAGCAGGGTCGGCTTGTCCCCTAGAGCAGGGTTGCCTTGTCCCATGGAGCAGGGTCGGCTTGTCCACTAGAGCAGGGTCGGCTTGTCCCCTAGAGCAGGGTCGGCTTGTCCCCTAGAGCAGGGTCGGCTTGTCCACTAGAGCAGGGATGCCTTGTCCCCTAGAGCAGGGTTGGCTTGTCCCCTAGAGCAGGGTTGCCTTGTCCCATGGAGCAGGGTTGGCTTGTCCACTAGAGCAGGGATGCCTTGTCACATGGAGCAGGGTATATCTTAATTCCATTCTTTAACTTTTAGGTTTGTGTGTGTTGTTGTGAATTGTTAGATACTACTGCACTGTTGGAGCTAGGAACACAAGCATTTTGCTACACCCGCAATAACATCTGCTAAATATGTGTATGTGACCAATAAAATGTGATTTGATAACATCAAAGATCAAAGGATATTTACAAACAAGTAGGCTGTATAAGTGCCATTTCTTAATACAAATGTACATTTGAGTCATTTGGCAGACGCTCTTATCCAGAGCAATTAGGGTTAAGTGCCTTGCTCAAGGGCACATCTGAAGTTAAGTTTTTCCGTGTCTATGTCGTGTGTTTCATGATGAAATAACATACATTTATAGCTGACTATATGTGTCTTGCGAGGGATGGCTTTAGTTCATTTGGAACCACATACAAAACATTTACCTGTGTAGGCTCTTTACTTCCTGTTTACAACCTGGTGGTACGGCTTACTGCTGTCTGTGTGCACTTAGTACGATATGAAGCTATTGGATGGGCAGACAGGGGATCTGAAGCTGTTGGATGGGCAGACAGTGGATCTGAAGCTGTTGGATGGGCAGACAGTGGATCTGAAGCTGTTGGATGGGCAGACAGTGGATCTGAAGCTGTTGGATGGGCAGACAGTGGATCTGAAGCTATTGGATGGGCAGACGGTGGATCTGAAGCTGTTGGATGGGCAGACAGTGGATCTGAAGCTGTTGGATGGGCAGACAGTGGATCTGAAGCTGTTAAAGTGGCTGACGGTGGATCTGGAGTTGTTAAAGGGGCAGACGGTGGATCTGAAGCTATTGGATGGGCAGACGGTGGATCTGGAGTTGTTAAAGGGGCTGACGGTGGATCTGGAGTTGTTAAAGGGGCTGACGGTGGATCTGGAGTTGTTAAAGGGGCTGACGGTGGATCTGGAGTTGTTAAAGGGGCTGACGGTGGATCTGGAGTTGTTAAAGGGGCTGATGGTGGATCTGGAGTTGTTAAAGGGGCTGATGGTGGATCTGGAGTTGTTAAAGGGGCTGACGGTGGATCTGGAGTTGTTAAAGGGGCTGACGGTGGATCTGGAGTTGTTAAAGGGGCTGATGGTGGATCTGGAGTTGTTAAAGGGGCTGACGGTGGATCTGGAGTTGTTAAAGGGGCTGATGGTGGATCTGGAGTTGTTAAAGGGGCTGACGGTGGATCTGGAGTTGTTAAAGGGGCTGACGGTGGATCTGGAGTTGTTGGAGGGGCTGACGGTGGATCTGGAGTTGTTGGAGGGGCTGACGGTGGATCTGGAGTTGTTGGAGGGGCTGATGGTGGATCTGGAGTTGTTAAAGGGGCTGACGGTGGATCTGGAGTTGTTAAGGGGCTGATGGTGGATCTGGAGTTGTTAAAGGGGCTGACGGTTGATCTGGAGTTGTTAAGGGCTGACGGTGGATCTGAGTTGTTGGAGGGGCTGACGGTGGATCTGGAGTTGTTGGAGGGGCTGACGGTGGATCTGGAGTGTTGGAGGGGCTGACGGTGATCTGAGTTTTGTTGGAGGGGCTGACGGTGGATCTGGAGTTGTTAAGGGGCTGACGGTGGATCTGCGTTGTTTTAAAGGGGCTGACGGTGGATCTGGAGTTGTTAAAGGGGCTGACGGTGGATCTGGAGTTGTTAAAGGGGCTGACGGTGGATCTGGAGTTGTTAAAGGGCAGACGGTGGATCTGGAGTTTGTTAAAGGGGCTGACGGTGGATCTGGAGTTGTTAAAGGGCTGACGGTGGATCTGGATTGTTAAAGGGGCAGACGGTGGATCTGGAGTTGTTAAAGGGGCTGACGGTGGATCTGGAGTTGTTAAGGGCTGACGGTGGATCTGGAGTTGTTAAAGGGGAAGACGGTGGATCTGGAGTTGTTAAAGGGGCTGACGGTGGATCTGGAGTTGTTAAAGGGGCAGACGGTGGATCTGGAGTTGTTGGAGGGGCAGACGGTGGATCTGGAGTTGTTGGATGGGCTGACGGTGGATCTGAAGCTATTGGATGGGCAGACGGTGGATCTGAAGCTATTGGAGGGGCAGACGGTGGATCTGGAGTTGTTAAAGGGGCTGACGGTGGATCTGGAGTTGTTAAAGGGGCTGACGGTGGATCTGGAGTTGTTAAAGGGCAGACGGTGGATCTGGAGTTGTTAAAGGGGCTGACGGTGGATCTGGAGTTGTTAAAGGGGCAGACGGTGGATCTGGAGTTGTTAAAGGGGCAGACGGTGGATCTGGAGTTGTTAAAGGGGCAGACGGTGGATCTGGAGTTGTTAAAGGGGCAGACGGTGGATCTGGAGTTGTTAAAGGGGCTGACGGTGGATCTGGAGTTGTTAAAGGGGCAGACGGTGGATCTGGAGTTGTTAAAGGGGCAGACGGTGGATCTGGAGTTGTTAAAGGGGCAGACGGTGGATCTGATGAGCTACTGACGTCCACTTGGCTATAGTAAGCAGCCTGGCAAGGCACACGTTGGCTTAACGACTTATCAGGGGGTAGCTTCATGGCTAACGTCACTAGCTGAAAGGATAAACAACGTGCTCCACTCCACCTTAAACAACGTGCTCCACTCCACCTTAAACAACGTGCTCCACTCCACCTTAAACAACGTGCTCCACTCCACCTTAAACAACGTGCTCCACTCCACCTTAAACAACGTGCTCCACTCCACCTTATATCAACTTAAATCGGGCGTTGGGTCCTTGTGTATCATCCAAAGAACAGAAAAAGGACACTCCCGTGAACAAACATTTTTATTGCCGCAAGAACATTTGGGGTATGAGCCCTTCTTCAGCGTGCAAGGCAATGGCAATCAATGTTACAACGACAATACTTCACAGGTTAATGTTGAGCCCCTCAGGTGGGCATAATTATACATTCTCAGTCAGTATTGGCAGGTGGGCATAATTATACATTCTCAGTCAGTATTGGCAGGTGGGCATAATTATACATTCTCAGTCAGTATTGGCAGGTGGGCATAATTATACATTCTCAGCCAGTATTGGCAGGTGGGCATAATTATACATTCTCAGTCAGTATTGGCAGGTGGGCATAATTATACATTCTCAGCCAGTATTGGCCCAATCAAGAGATCCCAGCAGAGGGCGTTGTGGGGGAATCATTACATTTTACATTTACATTTACGTCATTTAGCAGACGCTCTTATCCAGAGCGACTTACAAATTGGTGCATTCACCTTATAGACAGTGGGATAACCACTTTACAATATGTTTTTTTTTTTTCTTTTCTTTGGGGTGGGGTAAGGGGGGGGAGAAGGATTACTTTATCCTATCCCAGGTATTCCTTAAAGAGGTGGGGTTTCAAGTTTCTCCGGAAGGTGGTGAGTGACTCCACTGTCCTTGCGTCGTGAGGGAGCTTGTTCCACCATTGGGGTGCCAGAGCAGCGAACAGTTTTGACTGGGCTGAGCGGGAATTGTGCTTCCGCAGAGGTAGGGGGGCCAGCAGGCCAGAGGTGGATGAACGCAATGCCCTCGTTTGGGTGTAGGGACTGATCAGAGCCTGAAGGTACGGAGGTGCCGTTCCCCTCACAGCTCCGTAGGCAAGCACCATGGTCTTGTAGCAGATGCAAGCTTCAACTGGAAGCCAGTGGAGTGTGCGGAGGAGCGGGGTGACGTGAGAGAACTTGGGAAGGTTGAACACCAGACGGGCTGCGGCATTCTGGATGAGTTGTAGGGGTTTAATGGCACAGGCAGGGAGCCCAGCCAACAGCGAGTTGCTGTAATCCAGACGGGAGATGACAAGTGCCTGGATTAGGACCTGTGCCGCTTCCTGTGTAAGGCAGGGTCGTACTCTCCGAATGTTGTAGACCATGAACCTACAGGATCGGGTCACCGCCTTGATGTTAGCGGAGACCGACAGGGTGTTGTCCAGGGTCACGCCAAGGCTCTTTGCACTCTGGGAGGAGGACACAATGGAGTTGTCAACCGTGATGGCGAGATCATGGAACAGGCAGTCCTTCCCTGGGAGGAAGAGCAGCTCCGTCTTGCCGAGATTCAGCTTGAGGTGGTGATCCGTCATCCACACTGATATGTCTGCCAGATATGCAGAGATGCGATTCGCCACCTGGTTATCAGAAGACGGAAAGGAGAAGATTAGTTGTGTGTCGTCTGCGTAGCAATGATAGGAGGCCATGTGAGGATATGAAAGAGCCAAGTGACTTGGTGTATAGCGAGAATAGGAGAGGGCTTAGAACTGAGCCCTGGGGACACCAGTGGTGAGAGCACATGGTGCGGAGACAGATTCTCGCCACGCCACTTGGTAGGAGCGACCGGTCAGGTAGGACGCAATCCAAGAGTGAGCCGCGCCGGAGATGCCCAACTCGGAGAGGGTGGAGAGGAGGATCTGATGGTTCACAGTATCAAAGGCAGCAGACAGGTCTAGAAGGACAAGAGCAGAGGAGAGAGAGTTAGCTTTAGCAGTGCGGAGAGCCTCCGTGACACAGAGAAGAGCAGTATCAGTTGAATGACCAGTCCTGAAACCTGACTGGTTTGGATCAAGAAGGTCATTCTGAGAGAGATAGCAAGAGAGTTGGCTAAAGACGGCACGCTCAAGAGTTTTGGAGAGAAAAGAAAGAAGGGATACTGGTCTGTAGTTGTTGACATCAGAGGGATCGAGTGTTGGTTTTTTGAGAAGGGGATCAACTCTCGCTCTCTTGAAGACGGAAGGGACATAGCCAGCGGTCAAGGATGAGTTGATGAGTGAGGTGAGGTAAGGGAGAAGGTCACCGGAGATGGTCTGGAGAAGAGAGGAGGGGATAGGGTCAAGCGGGCAGGTTGTTGGGCGGCCGGCCGTCACAAGTCGCAAGATTTCATCTGGAGAGAGAGGGGAGAAATAAGTCAAAGCATAGGGTAGGGCAGTGTGAGCAGGACCAGCAGTGTCATTTGACTTAACAAACGAGGATCAGATGTCGTCAACCTTCTTTTCAAAATGGTTGACGAAGTCATCCACAGAGAGGGAGGAAGGGGGGGGAGGGGGAGGAGGATTCAGCAGGGAGGATAAGGTGGCAAAGAGCTTCCTAGGGTTAGAGGCAGATGCTTGGAATTTAGAGGGATAGAAAGTGGCTTTAGCAGCAGAAACAGATGAAGAAAATGTAGAGAGGAGGGAGTGAAAAGATGCCAGGTCCGCAGGGAGTCTAGTTTCCTCCATTTCCACTCGGCTGCCCGGAGCCCTGTTCTGTGAGCTCGCAATGAGTCGTCAAGCCACAGAGCAGGAGGGGAGGACCGAGCCGGCCGGGAGGATAGGGGACATAGAGAGTCAAAGGATGCAGAAAGGGAGGAGAGGAGAGTTGAGGAGGCAGAATCAGGAGATTGGAGGGAGAAGGCTTGAGCAGAGGGAAGAGATGATAGGATGGAAGAGGAGAGAGTAGCGGGAGAGAGAGAGAGCGAAGGTTGCGACGGCGCATTACCATCTGAGTAGGGGCAGAGTGAGTATTGTTGGAGGAGAGCGAGAGAGAAAATGATACAAAGTAGTGGTCAGAGACTTTGAGGGGAGTTTTAGTGAGATTAGTAGAAGAACAGCATCTAGTAAAGATGAGGTCAAGCGTATTGCCTGCCTTGTGAGTAGGGGGGGACGGTGAGAGGGTGAGGTCAAAAGAGGAGAGGAGTGGAAAGAAGGAGGCAGAGAGAAATTAGTCAAAGGTAGATGTAGGGAGGTTGAAGTCACCCAGAACTGTGAGGGGTGAGCCATCCTCAGGAAAGGAATTTATCAAGGCGTCAAGCTCATCAATGAACTCTCCAAGGGAACCTGGAGGGCGATAAATGACAAGGATGTTAAGCTTGAATGGGCTAGTGACTCTGACAGCATGGAATTCAAATGAGGAGATAGACAGATGGGTCAGGGGAAAAAGAGAGAATGTCCACTTGGGAGAGATGAGGATTCCTGTGCCACTACCCCGCTGACCAGATGCTCTCGGGTATGCGAGAACACATGGTCAGACGAGGAGAGAGCAGTAGAAGTAGCAGTGTTTTCAGTGGTAATCCATGTTTCCGTCAGCGCCAAGAAGTCGAGGGACTGGAGGGTAGCATAGGCTGAGATGAACTCTGCCTTGTTGGCCGCAGAACGGCAGTTCCAGAGGCTGCCGGAGACCTGGAACTCCATGTGGGTCGTGCGTGCAGGGACCACCAGGTTAGAGAGGCAGCAGCCACGTGGTGTGAGGCATTTGCATAGCCTGTGCGGAGAGGAGAGAACAGGGATAGACAGAGGCATAGTTGACAGGCTACAGAAAATGGCTACAATAATGCAAAGGAGATCGGAATGAAATTAACTAAACATCTGGGAAAGGCGAGAGCAGGGCCTCCCTCACCACAACACCCAAATATAACTCTCCCAACTTCCACCTCAGAAACTATAGTTGTTGTAAACTACAGTGGTTCAATGTTTTCTAGGAATAGACTAATTTAGTTTATTCAGCTAGCTAACTTGGTACAGTGAAAACCGTCCAGGGCACCTAGTCATATGACGCCACAGCCAACTAGCATGCCGGCCTCCAACAACACGGTTTAGCACCAATACTCGGCCACAACAAACCACAAGTGTGTCAACACGCCAAGCAGATCATTCGTGTCCGTGTCTAACGTTGTGGGTTAGTCCCGACAGCTTGAGCGAGTCCGTCGTCAACTTATTCAGCCAGTTAGTTACTGTAGCTAGAATAGTTAGCATACTAGCTAGCCATTGCTTTCTGCCAACGAAGAAACCCCTCCTCCCACAGCACGAACACACAGAGAGAGCCAAGCTAACGTTAACTAGTCACCCATGTCCCGAATTCCCTTGAACGACTCTGGCTACCAGTATGTAAAAACAAAACACAAATGTAGGTTATAACTTACACCTAGCAGCTACTGTTAGCTAGCCAAGTGCAAAGCTAGCCACTGAATCGACTCAGCCAGTTCGCGTCTGTTCAGTAGGTCGTTCCAGCTATTGTTTAGTAGCTATCCAGGTAGCAACTAGCTAGCTACATTTCGAGCACAGTAGCTACTTACTACCTAACGTTAACGCGTCAGACAATGAGGTTAGAAAAACGGCTGAATGGTAGGCATTATTGTATGTAATTATTGTAGGCAGCTAGCTGGCATAATTACAGGTACTCTCAGGCGTGAAACAACTATCCACAGTTGCTAATAGTTACCAGTAGCTACCCGCCAGCTAGTCCAGGTAGTGGGTTAGCTAGCTTCGTGCTTCACCGGCTCAGCCGAATACAACAATACTAACCCTACAATAATACATACAACACCCACGATAACTTCCTACAACAATACCTAACTACAATCTACAATTAAATACATAGTTTTAAGCTTTTAGACTCGACAAAGCTTAAACTATGTATATAAGCCATATAAGCCAAGCTTACCTCCCGCCAGAGAGAGACACAACCTCACCCAACGACGACGACGTCGTATGTATGACAATCAAATAAAGGTAGACACACAATACAGTACATTATGATGTCATTCCCTAAATGTTTGGCCTATTTAGAACCTACTGCAAAAAACAACAATAAAAATACCATTCCTCATTAAGGCCTGCAGGTGCATGAGTGACCAAGCGGTCTTAGTTCATGATTACGGCTGTTGCCTGGCAACAGGTGATTTTACATCATGATTACGGCTGTTGAAATGCCTGGCAACAGGTGATTTTACATCATTGATTACGGCTGTTGAAATACCTAGCAACAGGTGATTTTACATCATGATTATGGCTGTTGAAATGCCTGGCAACAGGTGATTTTACATCATGATTACGGCTGTTGAAATACCTGGCAACAGGTGATTTTACATCATTGATTACGGCTGTTGAAATACCTGGCAACAGGTGATTTTACATCATTGATTACGGCTGTTGAAATGCCTGGCAACAGGTGATTTTACATCATTGATTACGGCTGTTGAAATGCCTGGCAACAGGTGATTTTACATCATTGATTACGGCTGTTGAAATGCCTGGCAACAGGTGATTTTACATCATTGATTACGGCTGTTGAAATGCCTGGCAACAGGTGATTTTTTTCATCATGGTTGTGAATGGAGCTCTTATGGTCACATGTCCTTGTCTTAAGTTCACGTTTGGTCTTACCCACATAATACAAGTTACAGGAACACTGAAGGAGATTTACGACATATTTTTCTGTTTCATGTTATTCTTCCTCTCACCCACCTGGTCATGGCTTAACAGTGGACAACGTTGTGACAAGGGAATTATTATTATTATTTTATTATTATTTAACCTTTATTTAACAAGTCAATTAAGAACAAATTCTTATTTACCATGACGGCCAAACACCGGCCAAACCCGGACGACACATTGTTCTTAACTGACTTGCCTAGTTAAATAAAGGTACAATTAAAATTAAAATTAAAAAATTAAAAAATGTAATGCCTGTTCTGATGATGCTTACATAACCAACTACAATTACAAGCTGAGCAAACAATGGAATGGAAAATAAATTATTACAATGTACAGAAAGCCCATGTTCGTTATAGTCTACTCCTGCGCTCAGGGTCCTATCACACATTGACTACTGAGGGTTCCCAATGTTACAATATGTTTGAGGGGGGCCACATCTACATTTCAGTTGTTATGAGGGTCCTCGTGAGCACCACTGAAATTAGAACCAGGTCTGTGTTCTAACCAGCCATCACTTCCTCCTGTCTTGGTTATAACCCATATTACATAGAGCATCACTTCCTCCTGTCTTGGCTATAACCCATATTACATAGAGCATCACTTCCTCCTGTCTTGGCTATAACCCATATTACATAGAGCATCACTTCCTCCTGTCTTGGCTATAACCCATATTACATAGAGCACCACTTCCTCCTGTCTTGGCTATAACCCATATTACATAGAGCATCACTTCCTCCTGTCTTGGCTATAACCATATTACATAGAGCATCACTTCCTCCTGTCTGGCTATAACCCATATTACATAGAGCATCACTTCCTCCTGTCTTGGCTATAACCCATATTACATAGAGCATCACTTCCTCCTGTCTTGGCTATAACCCATATTACATAGAGCATCACTTCTCCTGTCTTGGTTATAACCCATATTACATAGAGCATCACTTCCTCCTGTCTTGGTTATAACCCATATTACATAGAGCATCACTTCCTCCTGTCTTGGCTATAACCCATATTACATAGAGCATCACTTCCTCCTGTCTTGTCTATAACCCATATTACATAGAGCATCACTTCCTCCTGTCTTGGTTATAACCCATATTACATAGAGCACCACTTCCTCCTGTCTTGGTTATAACCCATATTACATAGAGCATCACTTCCTCCTGTCTTGGCTATAACCCATATGACATAGAGCATCACTTCCTCCTGTCTTGGCTATAACCCATATTACATAGAGCATCACTTCCTCCTGTCTTGGCTATAACCCATATTACATAGAGCATCACTTCCTCCTGTCTTGGCTATAACCCATATTACATAGAGCATCACTTCCTCCTGTCTTGGCTATAACCCATATTACATAGAGCATCACTTCCTCCTGTCTTGTCTATAACCCATACAGGAAAACTAGTGTTATTGTTCGTAGAATATAAGCTAACTAGTAATTCTGTACTCCAAACACATCAACAATATAATATCTGGATGAAGTTTGATAATACTTAGTAAATAATAAGGAAGAATTACATTATAATTACACGATAATTACATAATTACATGATAATTACATGAAAATTACATGATTATTTCATGATAATTACATATGTATATATTGCAAGTGCTGGTTAATCAATTATTTATTATTTTTTGGGGGGGGCGGGGGGTCGAGGTGAGGAGGAGGATTATTTAAGATACTGTTTGAAGAGGAAGGGTTTCAGATGTTTTCGGAAGATGGGCAGGGACTCTGCTGTCCTAGCTTCAGGGGGAAGCTGGTTCCACCATTGGGGTGCCAGGACAGAGAAGAGCTTCAGGGGGAAGCTGGTTCCACCATTGGGGTGCCAGGACAGAGAAGAGCTTCAGGGGGAAGCTGGTTCCACCATTGGGGTGCCAGGACAGAGAAGAGCTTCAGGGGGAAGCTGGTTCCACCATTGGGGTGCCAGGACAGAGAAGAGCTTCAGGGGGAAGCTGGTTCCACCATTGGGGTGCCAGGACAGAGAAGAGCTTGGACACCTACAGAACAGAAGCAGATTAACAGCCAAAAGCATTTCCAACGCCTTCGCCTTGGTTGTATCGTATATAGTTATTAAAAAATATATATATATATGAAAAAATCTAGCAGATCTTAATTTATTTCCACAATTGACTAATAATATGAGTAATAATGTAGGCATTCCGTACGAAGGTTTGTATAACCAGGACTGGCAATTACTGTGATTCATCCTATACTGTCCCTAACATCATTACCCCATAGCAACAGATGTGGGATGCATACATGCATTCTCCACACCCCTCCCCCACAAACACATCTACCCCTCTCTCCCCTTCCACCTCTAGACTGACCTACACCCCCCCCACACACACACACTCCCTCCCTCCCTCCCTCCCTCACTCCCCCCTCCCTCCCTCCCTCCCTCCCTCCCTCACTCACTCAACCACAAGCTCAGATGTTCAACAGTTGTTCCATCCCTGAGCACAACTCAAGAGAAGACTTGATGTGTGAATACTGGATACAGTTGTAGCTGTTTGAGAAGGCGTGCCAAATTGAGCCGGAATGGGGAGATTTGATTAACCAAGCTGTTGTTAACAAAGAGACACACAACCCCGCCCTTGAGTTTACAAGACGCTGCTGTTCTGTCCTGCCGATGCATAGAAAAACCAGCTAGATTTATATTAACCATGTTCTCATTTAAGCCATGACCCCGTGAAGCATAGGATATCACAGTTCTTCAGGTCCCGTTGATAGAATAGTCTGGAACGGAGCTCATCCTGTTTGTTCTCCAGTGATTGTACATTCACCAGTAGAAGAGAGGTTAGAGAGGGTTGATTTACTCTCCTCTGTAGTTTCATCAGGCTGCCCCCACGTCAGCCTCTATATCTCTGTAGTTTCATCAGGCTGCCCCCACGTCAGCCTCTATATCTCTGTAGTTTCATCAGGCTGCCCCCACGTCAGCCTCTATATCTCTGTAGTTTCATCAGGCTGCCCCCACGTCAGCCTCTATATCTCTGTAGTTTCATCAGGCTGCCCCCACGTTGGCCTCTATATCTCTGTAGTTTCATCAGGCTGCCCCCACGTTGGCCTCTATATCTCTGTAGTTTCATCAGGCTGCCCCCACGTCAGCCTCTATATCTCTGTAGTTTCATCAGGCTGCCCCCACGTTGACCTCTATATCTCTGTAGTTTCATCAGGCTGCCCCCATGTCAGCCTCTATATCTCTGTAGTTTCATCAGGCTGCCCCCACGTTGACCTCTATATCTCTGTAGTTTAATCAGGCTGCCCCCACGTTGGCCTCTATATCTCTGTAGTTTCATCAGGCTGCCCCCACGTTGGCCTCTATATCTCTGTAGTTTCATCAGGCTGCCCCCACGTTGACCTCTATATCTCTGTAGTTTCATCAGGCTGCCCCCACGTCAGCCTCTATATCTCTGTAGTTTCATCAGGCTGCCCCCACGTTGACCTCTATATCTCTGTAGTTTCATCAGGCTGCCCCCACGTCAGCCTCTATATCTCTGTAGTTTCATCAGGCTGCCCCCACGTTGACCTCTATATCTCTGTAGTTTCATCAGGCTGCCCCCACGTTGGCCTCTATATCTCTGTAGTTTCATCAGGCTGCCCCCACGTTGACCTCTATATCTCTGTAGTTTCATCAGGCTGCCCCCACGTTGGCCACTATATCTCTGTAGTTTCATCAGGCTGCCCCCACGTTGACCTCTATATCTCTGTAGTTTCATCAGGCTGCCCCCACGTCAGCCTCTATATCTCTGTAGTTTCATCAGGCTGCCCCCACGTTGACCTCTATATCTCTGTAGTTTCATCAGGCTGCCCCCACGTTGGCCTCTATATCTCTGAAGTTTCATCAGGCTGCCCCCACGTTGACCTCTATATCTCTGTAGTTTCATCAGGCTGCCCCCACGTCGGCCTCTATATCTCTGTAGTTTCATCAGGCTGCCCCCACGTCAGCCTCTATATCTCTGTAGTTTCATCAGGCTGCCCCCACGTCAGCCTCTATATCTCTGTAGTTTCATCAGGCTGCCCCCACGTTGACCTCTATATCTCTGTAGTTTCATCAGGCTGCCCCACGTCGGCCTCTATATCTCTGTAGTTTCATCAGCCTGCCCCCACGTTGGCCGCTATATCTCTGTAGTTTCATCAGGCTGCCCCCACGTTGACCTCTATATCTCTGTAGTTTCATCAGGCTGCCCCCACGTTGACCTCTATATCTCTGTAGTTTCATCAGGCTGCCCCCACGTCAGCCTCTATATCTCTGTAGTTTCATCAGGCTGCCCCCACGTTGACCTCTATATCTCTGTAGTTTCATCAGGCTGCCCCCACGTTGACCTCTATATCTCTGTAGTTTCATCAGGCTGCCCCCACGTCGGCCTCTGTATCGCAGCTTTTCCTCTTCTGGTGTCGGGGATTAGGGCCTGGTCCCGACTCGTTGAACCATAATTCTTCATCAAAAATCGAGGTTAGTGATCGCTGTTCTGATGTCCAGAAGCTCTTTTCGGTCATAGGAAACGATGGCGGAAACATTATGTACAAAGACAGTTAAAGGTGCAATATGCAGAAATCGCTCCGCCATTTCCTGGTTGCTAAAATTCGAATAGTTTGCTATTTAATTAAAAATATTATTATATTATATTATATTATTATTATTATAAAATGTAAAATGTCTGTTTATGTGACAAAACAAGCAATGTATAGTGTGGAGAATCATTGTACCATCTAAACCGCTGTGAAATATATTTTAAATAACCTGAAATATTATATTTAACCCTTAGAGCTGTTTGAAGCTGAAAAACAAAACCGTAAGTAAAAGCACAAAAAACTAAACTTAAGAACGAAAAGCATAAAAATAGCACACATAGAACAGATCTACAGCTTCTTAGACTGGCTTTGAATGAGTGGCAGATCTATAACACACATTTCTATGTGAATTTGGTCGTCACCCAAAAAGTGACATATTGCAGCTTTAAGATCAGAGCAAAAAAACACACAAAGTAGCATAATTGGTCATGAGCCCATAAAACGGCTGCTATACATGCCAGCGCCATTCTAGCTGATGGTAGGATAACAATAAAACCACCCTTAATATTAGCAAACTGGTTTCAATAGCAATATGGATGGGATTGATGTGCATTTGACAATTTTGTGTATAAAATCTTTTATGTGCAGTTTAGTTGATTAGGTCCATAGGTTGGATCAACCATTATATGGGTTCAACATTGGTTGAATCATGCTTATTGGAATATCAGGTTAAAACTAGACTCTGATATCCACGTGCACTGGCTGCAGAGTTTTAAAAAAATGCATGACACTGAGTGTGTGAGTAAGTGTGTGGGGCAGGGAGCTGGTGTTTAAGTGTCCCGGTGGTGTTAGCGAAACACAGCAGGCATCAGAGAGCTGTGCGTCACTCCATCTTCAACAGGTCCTCCGTAGCTCAGCTGGTAGAGCACGGCGCTTGTAACGCCAAGGGTAGTGGGTTCGATCCCCGGGACCACCCATACACACAAAAAAAAATTATGCACGCATGACTGTAAGTCGCTTTGGATAAAAGCGTCTACTAAATGGCATTATATTATTATTATTATTATTATTATTATTATTATTATTATTATTATATTATTATTAATATTTTATTATTATGTTATTATTATTATTATATTATTATTGTTATTATTATTATTATTTTATTATATCATTATTATTATTTTTATATTTTTTATTTTTTTATTTTTATATCATTATTATTATATCATTATTATCATTATCATTATCATTATTATTTTATTATTATTATTATAACATTATTATTATTATTATTATTATTATTATTATTATTATATCATTATTATATCATTATCATTATCATTATTATTATTATTATTATTATATCATTATTATTATTATTATTATTATATCATTATTATTATTATTATTATTATTATTAAGTAGCCTGACTACATTTGAACACTTTAAAAGAGGCGCCGCCTGCTGGCCAGCTCCTGTATGCGCGCAGAAACCCCAACCTTTTATATTCCTTTCCGTTGTCAAGGAAGCGCGTCCTCGGTTGCCAACGTGGCGTGGGCTGTTGTACACAGACTCAGACTCAGCTGTAGAAATACATTCAGCTACAAAAACGCTAACTTGCTTTATTGACTTGCTTAATTAAAAGCTCAGCTGTGGATCCTTGTTTCCTGGTGGGGGGATAACTGAAGAAGTTGCCATTCGGATTCGATATTGCATGCGGCGAAATGAACGGGAAAGCAGTGACTGGGACCTTAACGTTAAGATAGCTGGGTCACTGTTAGCTAGAATCTCTGTCTGTTTTTTGTCGGAGTCAAATCCCGAACTTGTCGGATGAAGACTGTGGGTGTTATTGGTAAGCTTGTCGGCAGCTTCCTAAAATGCAAGCTCTGAAGGACAACTTCTTCTACTCGTATACCTTGCACAACATTGGCGTTGCTAATATAGCCTAGCTTAGCTAACGTTAGATCAGTGGGAAACGTAACCTTAGGTAGTGTGTTTTGTATCCGTTACCTACAGCAAATAAGCTGGCTAGATGGCTAGTTTAGATCCTAATGGTTATATTTTTGGACAGACAGACTGCCAGGCAGACAGGTAGATTGATACTCTGTTCATGTTTTTTCTTTGTACACTAGCTAAATAGGTCTAATTGGGTTGGAATTAATTCACATGATTCTGACTATAAATATTCTACTTTGACATTTTTGTTCTGCAACTAGGCCTAGCCTACATAAAACATTGCGTTTAAGCTGAAGCTAGGCTTAACAGAAGAGGAGTTGGAATAGGTGCTGCTGTTGTTGCATGCCAAAAAGTAGGGCGGATGCATTTTTTTGCATATGAAAGTAGGCATGTACATCTTTGTTCTATTGTATGAGTTGTACCTATAATGACACAATCAGCATAAACACCTTAACCGGGCCTGATGTCAGAACCAGCAGGATAGGAGCCGACGGGGTGTCTGAAGATGACCGACATGTCCTGGTGGAGGAGCAGAAGTCATGCAGGGCCCGGGCTCGCTGCTTCTCCCTGGAGACCAACCGAAGACGGAAGTAAGTTTCTATACCTACGTTTTTTTAAGCTTAAATCATAGCCTCTATGGTCATTGTCACGTGGCATGACAATGACCATATGAGTTGACAAGACAGCACAAACTGATCTGAGACCAGGCTATAACCTAACAACCGTAGGCCATATCTCAAAGCATAGTCTAACTAAAAGCCAACAAGGTAATGAGGTAGATGTCCCATGTTCTAAAGTGTCCCTTGGCCTGGACCACCTAATTAGCACCCTCCTTCTACTAGCGTATGCCTCCAGTCCATCTCTCTGTCCAAGTACAACTAATGTTTCTGCCCTATTTAGTGCACTACTAATGGATCTATATAATGGTGTAAATGTTGTTCTTTTTGGGTAAAGCTAACTAGAGGAGGACAGATCCAGTTATTCAACAATGTGCTGTCGTCGTTGTCAGCAGGATTTTATCCTGTCTTGAAATAGACCTCCTGGTAATGAGCCAACTGCAAGTCAGGGCTGGTCTGGCTAGACTACTGGAGTGGTGACGCTGTAAGGTCTGGCTAGACTACTGGAGTGGTGACGCTGTAAGGTCTGTATAGACTACTGGAGTGGTGACGCTGTAAGGTCTGGCTAGACTACTGGAGTGGTGATGCTGTAAGGTCTGGCTAGACTACTGGAGTGGTGACGCTGTAAGGTCTGGCTAGACTACTGGAGTGGTGACGCTGTAAGGTCTGGCTAGACTACTGGAGTGGTGACGCTGTAAGGTCTGTATAGACTACTGGAGTGGTGACGCTGTAAGGTCTGGCTAGACTACTGGAGTGGTGATGCTGTAAGGTCTGGCTAGACTACTGGAGTGGTGACGCTGTAAGGTCTGTATAGACTACTGGAGTGGTGACGCTGTAAGGTCTGGCTTAGACTACTGGAGTGGTGACGCTGTAAGGTCTGGCTAGACTACTGGAGTGGTGACGCTGTAAGGTCTGGCTAGACTACTGGAGTGGTGACGCTGTAAGGTCTGGCTTAGACTACTGGAGTGGTGACGCTGTAAGGTCTGGCTAGACTACTGGAGTGGTGACGCTGTAAGGTCTGGCTAGACTACTGGAGTGGTGACGCTGTAAGGTCTGGCTAGACTACTGGAGTGGTGACGCTGTAAGGTCTGGCTTAGACTACTGGAGTGGTGACGCTGTAAGGTCTGGCTAGACTACTGGAGTGGTGACGCTGTAAGGTCTGGCTTAGACTACTGGAGTGGTGACGCTGTAAGGTCTGGCTAGACTACTGGAGTGGTGACGCTGTAAGGTCTGGCTTAGACTACTGGAGTGGTGACGCTGTAAGGTCTGGCTAGACTACTGGAGTGGTGACGCTGTAAGGTCTGGCTTAGACTACTGGAGTGGTGACGCTGTAAGGTCTGGCTAGACTACTGGAGTGGTGACGCTGTAAGGTCTGGCTAGACTACTGGAGTGGTGATGCTGTAAGGTCTGGCTAGACTACTGGAGTGGTGACGCTGTAAGGTCTGGCTTAGACTACTGGAGTGGTGACGCTGTAAAGTCTGGCTAGACTACTGGAGTGGTGACGCTGTAAGGTCTGGCTTAGACTACTGGAGTGGTGACGCTGTAAGGTCTGGCTAGACTACTGGAGTGGTGACGCTGTAAGGTCTGGCTAGACTACTGGAGTGGTGACACTAAGGTCTGGCTAGACTACTGGAGTGGTGACGCTGTAAGGTCTGTATAGACTACTGGAGTGGTGACACTAAGGTCTGGCTAGACTACTGGAGTGGTGACGCTGGGAGTGTCAACCACAGGGCCAGAGGGGAGGTACAGTGACAACATGACAACACACATGCACACCGTACAAATCCCTGACTTCTACCCTTCCAGGCTAAATGTGGAGAGCTCCAGAAACCACTGACAGGACAGGAGGAGGATTGAGTCAGCGTCAGGGTTTCTAAGGACAACACTACCTGATGAGGTGTTATAGAGTCACTCCGCGTGCGTGTGTGCGTGTGCGTGTGTGTGTGTGTGAGAGAGAGATTAATGAACATTAACCTACTTCATTCGTTCTTTGACTTCTATAGAAGGAACATTTACAGACTAGCCAAGCGAAGTCTTCCTGGGAGAAATCATCATATTGTTTTTTTTTGTTGCCATAAACCAAGGTGCCCATGTGACCACTTTTGTTGTGATCCTGTGTGGCTCAGTCGGTAGAGCATGGCGCTCGCAACGCCAAAGGTTGTGGGTTCGATTCTCGCTGGGGCCACCCACACATATGCATCCACACATGACTGTCAGTCGCTTTAGATAAAAGTGTCTGTTGTGAGAAGCCTGATATGTTCTTCTCCTTTTCCATCTCTAAACCAACCAGTTGTCACAGGAGTGGTTCCTTTAACTATTTAATGACTGCTGAGAATGGACCTTAAAGGAATGGACTCAGTTTCCTGTGGGGCTTAAAAAGATCACTATAATCAATCTTGATGGAACTGGGACCAGGCTAAATCCTATTTGCTAATGCTAGTCAGAGGTGTTGGCTAAAGTACAGATCTGGGACCAGTCTATATATTCTCGTTATGACAATGATAATAAGAGAAGGGTTGATTAAACAGATCTGGGACCAGTCTGTAATGTATTCTCTGTGTTCCCCATGCAGGGTTCTGGAGGAGAGGAGTTGGTTAAACAGATCTGGGACCAGTCTGTAATGTATTATCTGTGTTCTCCATACAGGGTTCTGGAGGAGAGGAGTTGGTTAAACAGATCTGGGACCAGTCTGTAATGTATTATCTGTGTTCTCCATACAGGGTTCTGGAGGAGAGGAGTTGGTTAAACAGATCTGGGACCAGTCTGTAATGGATTCTCTGTGTTCCCCATACAGGGTTCTGGAGGAGAGGAGTTGGTTAAACAGATCTGGGACCAGTCTGTAATGTATTCTCTGTGTTCCCCATACAGGGTTCTGGAGGAGAGGAGGAAGCAGTGGGACGTCCAGGAGCAGAGGCTGAGGGACAACATCCTACAACAACGTAAACAGAGAGTCCAGGATGCTACCGAACGCTTCCAGAGGGCACACCTGCCCCCCTCACAGAGACGCAGACAATGTCAGTCTCACAACCCACAGCTGTTTTTCACACAGAAAAACACAATTACTGGTCTCCACTTTAATCTTTGTGGTTTGTAACTGTAGTGCATACTTGAGAAAATATATGAATAGAATAAGTCACACGCTACAGTGCATTCGGAAAGTATTCAGACCCCTTGACTTTTTCCACATTTTGTTAAGTTACAGCCTTATTCTAAAATGGATTAAATAAAATGTTTTCCTCATCAATACCCCTGATGACAAAGCGAAAACAGGTTTTAAAAATGTTTGCTAATGTATTAAAAATTAAAAACAGAAATACCTTATTTACATAAGTATTCAGACCCTTTGCTATGAGACTCGAAATTGAGCTCAGGTGCGTCCTGTTTCCATTGATCATCCTTGAGATGTTTCTAGAACTTGATTGGAGTCCATATGTGGTAAATTCAATTGATTGGACATGATTTGGAAAGGCACACACCTGTCTATATACGGTCCTACAGTTGACAGTGCATGTCAGAGCAAAAACCAAGCTATGAGGTTGAAGGAATTGTCCGTAGAGCTCAGAGACAGGATTGTGTCGAGGCACTGATCTGGGGAAGGGTACCAAAATATGTCTGCAGCATTGAAGGTCCCCAAGAACACAGTGGCTTCCATCATTCTTAAATTGAAGAAGTTTGGAACCACCAAGACTCTTCCTAGAGCTGGCCACCCGGCCAAACTGAGCAATCGGGGGAGAAGGGCCTTGGTCAGGGAGGTGTTGGTTAACCTGGCACCATCCCTACGGTGAAGCATGGTGGTGGAAGCATCATGCTGTGGGGATGTTTTTCAGCGGCAGGGACTGGGAGACGTCAGGATCGAGGGAAAGATGAAAGGAGCAAATTACAGAGAGATCCTTAATAAAAATCTGCTACAGAGCACTCAGGACCTCAGACTGGGGCAAAGGTTCACCTTCCAACAGGACAACGACCCTAAGCACACAGCCAAGACAACGCAGAAGTGGCTTCGGGACAAGTCTCTGAATGTCCTTGAGTGGCCCAGCCAGAGCCGGACTTGAACCAGATCGAACATCTCTGGAGAGACATGAAAATAGCTGTGCAGCGATGCTCCCCATCCAACCTGACAGAGTTTGAGAGGATCTGCAGAGAAGAATGCGAGAAATCCCCAAATACAGGTGTGCCAAGCTTGTAGCGTCATACCCAAGAAGACTCAAGGCTGTAATCGCTGCCAAAGGTGCTTCAACAAAGTACTGAGGAAAGGGTCTGAATACTTATGCAAATGTGATATTTCAGTTTTTAATTTTGTATACATTTGAGAACATTTCTAAAAACCTGTTTTTGCTTTGTCAAATCAAATCAAATTTTATTTGCCACATGCTCCGAATACAACATTACAGTGAAATGCTTACTTACAGCCCTTAACCAACAATGCATATATTTTTTTTAAGTGTTAAGTAAAAAAAGAGAAAAGCAGATAACTAGAGAGCAGAAGTAAAATAAAATAACAGTAGGGAGGCTATATACAGGGGGGTACCGGTGCAGAGTCAATGTGTAATAACAGTAGGGAGGCTATATATACAGGGGGGTACCGGTGCAGAGTCAATGGGAAATAACAGTAGGGAGGCTATATACAGGGGGGTACCGGTGCAGAGTCAATGGGAAATAACAGTAGGGAGGCTATATACAGGGGGGTACCGGTGCAGAGTCAATGGGAAATAACAGTAGGGAGGCTATATACAGGGGGGTACCGGTGCAGAGTCAATGGGAAATAACAGTAGGGAGGCTATATATACAGGGGGGTACCGGTGCAGAGTCAATGGGAAATAACAGTAGGGAGGCTATATACAGGGGGGTACCGGTGCAGAGTCAATGGGAAATAACAGTAGGGAGGCTATATATACAGGGGGGTACCGGTGCAGAGTCAATGGGAAATAACAGTAGGGAGACTATATACAGGGGGGTACCGGTGCAGAGTCAATGTGTAATAACAGTAGGGAGGCTATATATACAGGGGGGTACCGGTGCAGAGTCAATGGGAAATAACAGTAGGGAGGCTATATACAGGGGGGTACCGGTGCAGAGTCAATGGGAAATAACAGTAGGGAGGCTATATACAGGGGGGTACCGGTGCAGAGTCAATGTGCGGGGGCACCGGCTAGTTGAGGTAGTTGAGGTAATATGTACATGTGGGTAGAGTTAAAGTGACTATGCATAAATAATAAACAGAGTAGCAGCAGAGTAAAAGAGGGGGGTGGGGGTGGGGGGGCAGTGCAAATAGTCCGGGTAGCCATGATTAGCTGTTCAGGAGTCTTATGGCTTGGGGGTAGAAGCTGTTGAGAAGTCTTTTGGACCTAGACTTGGCGCTCCGGTACCACTTGCCGTGCGGTAGCAGAGACAACAGTCTATGACTAGGGTGGCTGGAGTCTTTGACAATTTTGAGGGCCTTTCTATGACACCGCCTGGTATAGAGGTCCTGGATGGCAGGAAGCTTGGCCCCAGTGATGTACTGGGCTGTACGCATTACCCTCTGTAGTGCCTTGGGGTCAGAGGCCGAGCAGTTGCCATACCAGGCTGTGATGCAACCAGTCAGGATGCTCTCGATGGTGCAGCTGTAGAACTTTTTGAAGATCTGAGGACCCATGCCAAATCTTTTCAGTCTCCTGAGGGGGAATAGGCTTTGTCGTGCCCTCTTCACGACTGACTTGGTGTGTTTGGACAATGATAGTTTGTTGGTGATGTGGACACTACAGTCCTCTTTTTTCCACAATCATCTCCTTTGTCTTGATCACGTTGAGGAGAGGTTGTTGTCCTGGCACCACACGGCCAGGTCTCTGACCTCCTCCCTATAGGCTGTCTCATCGTTGTCGGTGATCAGGCCTACCACTGTTGTGTCGTCAGCAAACTTAATGATGGTGTTGGAGTCGTGCCTGGCCATGCAGTCATGGGTGAACAGGGAGTACAGGAGGGACTGAGCACGTACCCCTGAGGAGCCCCCGTGTTGAGGATCAGCGTGGCAGATGTGTTGTTACCTACCCTTACCACCTGTGGGCGGCCCGTCAGGAAGTCCAGGATCCAGTTGTAGAGGGAGGTGTTTAGTCCCAGGGTCCTTAGCTTAGAGATGAGCTTTGAGGGCACTATGGTGTTGAACGCTGAGCTGTAGTCAATGAATAGCATTCTCACGTAGGTGTTCCTCTTGTCCAGGTGGGAAAGGTTAGTGTGGAGTGCAATAGAGATTGCATAATCTGTGGATCTGTTGGGGCGGTATGCAAATTGACGTGGGTCTAGGGCACATATGTCAGAGTCAAGGCCCGCGGGCCACATCCGGCCCGCGAGAAGGTTTTTTACGGCCCCTGGGATGATCTTGATTTATTATTAGAACCGGCCCGCAGACCGCAGCAAGCCGGCAGCCCGCAGATCTTTTACACGCACCAATACTACATTTCCCACAATGCAACGGTGACGCACCGAGCAGTAGGCTGCTTCATTTCAATATTTATTGGCACAGCAGTCGTCAGCATCACAGTAAAATTAACTTTCAGATACCCATCAAAAATGGCAAAACGGAAGGTGGACACTGAGAACCGGGGGTTTCAAACAAGGTGGGAGTCGGAGTATATGTTCACGGAGGTAGCTGGAAAACCTGTGTGTCTTCTGTGTGGAGAAAGTGTGGCGGTACTGAAAGAGTATAATCTGAGACGACATTATGAAACGAAACACGCGGACAAAAACAAGAATATGGACATGGAACAAAGGCTACAAAAGGCAGAGGAATTAAAACGAGGCCTCAAATCTCGACAGGCTCTGTTCAAAAAAGCCAAATCACAAGGCCAGGCTGCTGTCAAGGCCAGTTTTATTTTGGCAGAAGAGATCGCTAAATCAGCCCGGCCATTTACGGAGGGGGATTTCATCAAAAACTGCATGATTAAAGTTTGTGACGAAGTTTGCCCAGAAAAAAGGCAACTCTTTTTAAATGTGAGTCTGAGCAGAAACACCATTGCCGAGAGAGTAGACCAGTTGTCCATCAATCTAAAAGAGCAGCTTGTGAAAAAGGGAAAAGATTTCATTGCATATTCCTTGGCTGTGGATGAGAGCACCGACATTTCTGACATTGCCCAGTTGTCAATTTTCATCCGCGGAGTGGACTCCAGCCTAAGCGTGACAGAGGAGTTTTTGGCTTTACGTCCTATGCATGGCACAACTACGGGGCATGATTTGTATGAAGAGGTGTCAAGATGTGTAAATGAGATGGAGCTGCCTTGGGAAAAACTCGTGGGTTTGACAACCGACGGAGCACCTGCGATGTGTGGACACAGGAGCGGACTGGTGGCGAAGATACGGGAAAAGATGCAAGAGGAAAACGCGACAGGTGAGCTGACAGCTTATCATTGTATCATACACCAGGAAGCGTTGTGCGGTAAAGCCTTGAAAATGGAGCATGTAATGAGGATCATCACGCGCACAGTTAACTTTATCAGAGCCAAAGGTTTGAATCACCGCATGTTACTTCTCCTTAAACAAAGTGTTGTTTTTGATTAATAGATTTTTGCACTTTATTTTATTGTATTTCAATCCAATTATATTTTAAAAATATTTCAGTTGAGTGGATGATAGAAAATTGCTATTATTGTTTTTTTCTTTGAAGTAAATTTAGCCCACTTTTGCTAAAATAGAAAATATAGGCTACTGATGGTGCCTTGAATACCGGTTTCTTTCATTTAATGTTCATGTTATGGGGATTTTTATATAAAGGAAATGTGTCTTTTGTGTCTGTTGAAAATTAAAGATTACTGACAGAGCCATAAGAAAATATTGCTTTATTTATCTGATCATATTGGAACATATTTGTTAGGTTTTCAGTAGGTTCAATTAGGTTCACTAGACTATATGCGTCATTTAAAAATTTTTCAATGAACATTCGAACAGTCCGGCCCTCGGCTTGTAGCTAAATTTTTTATTTGGCCCTCCGTCCATTTGACTTTGACACCCCTGGTCTAGGGTTTCTGGGATAATGGTGTTGATGTGAGCCATGACCAGCCTTTCATGACCAGCACTTCATAATAATAATAATATGCCATTTAGCAGACGCTTTTATCCAAAGCGACATAAAGTCATGTGTGCATACATTTTTACGTATGGGTGGTCCCGGAGATCGAACCCACTACCCTGGCGTTACAAGCGCCGTGCTCTACCAGCTGAGCTACAGAGGACCACATGGCTACAGACGTGAGTGCTATGGGTCGGTAGTCATTTAGGCAGGTTATCTTAGTGTCCTTGTGCACAGGGACTTTGGTGGTCTGCTTGAAACATGTTGGTATTATAGACTCAGTCAGGCACATGTTGAAAATGTCAGTGAAGACACTTGCCAGTTGGTCAGCACATGCTCGGAGTACACGTCCTGGTAATCCGTCTGGCCCTGCGGCCTTGTGAATGTTGACCTGCTTAAAAGTCTTACTCACATCGGCTACGGAGAGCGTGATCACATAGTCATCCGGAACAGCTGGGGCTCTCATGCATGCTTCAGTGTTGCTTGCCTCGAAGCGAGCATAGAAGTGATTTAGCTCGTCTGGTAGGCTCAAGTCACTGGGAAGCTTGCGGCTGTGCTTCCCTTTGTAGTCTGTAATAGTTTTCAAGCCCTGCCACATCCGACGAGTGTCAGAGCCGGTGTAGTACGATTCAATCTTAGTCCGGTATTGACTCTTTGCCTGTTTGATGGTTCGTCAGAGGGCATAGCGGGATTTCTTATAAGTGTCCGGGTTAGTGTCCCACTCCTTGAAAGCGGCAGCTCTACCCTTTAACTCAGTGCGGATGTTGCCTGTAATCCATGGCTCCTGGTTGGGGTATGTACGCACAGTCACTGTGGGGACGACATCATCGATGCACTTATTGATGAAGCCAGTGACTGATGTGGTGTACTTCTCAATGCCATCGGAAGAATCCCGGAACATGTTCCATTCTGTGCTAGCAAAACAGTCCTGTAGCTTAGCATCTGCGTCATCTGACCACTTTTTTATTAACCGAGTCACTGGTGCTTCCTGCTTTAGTTTTAGCTTATAAGCAGGAATCAGGAGGATAGAGTTATGGTCAGATTTGCCAAATGGAGGGCGAGGGAGAGCTTTGTATGCGTCTCTGTGTGTGGAGTAAAGGTGGTCTAGAGTTTTTTTTTCCTCTGGTTGCACATTTAACATGCTGGTAGAAATTAGGTAGAACGGATTTAAGTTTCCCTGCATTAAAGTCTCCGGCCACTAGGAGCGCTGCCTCTGGATGAGCATTTTCCTGTTTACCTATGGCCTTATACAGCTCGGTGAGTGCGGTCTTAATGCCAGCATTGGTTTGTGGTGGTAAATAGACAGCTACGAAAAATATAGATGAAAACTCTCTTGGTAAATAGTGTGGTCTACAGCTTATCATGAGATACTCTACCTCAGGCGAGCAAAACCTTGAGACTTCCCTAGTATTAGATTTTGTGCACCAGCTGTTGTTTACAAATATACACAGAGCGCCACCCCTTGTCTTACAGTGTAAAGGCCGTCAGCCGTTCTATCCTGCCGATGTAGCGTATATCCCGTCAGCTGTATGTTGTCCATGTCGTCGTTCAGCCACGACTCGGTGAAACATAAGATATTACAGTTTTTAATGTCCTGTTGGTAGGATAACCGTGATCTTAGGTCGTCCATTTTGTTTTCCAATGATTGAAGATTGGCTAATAGGATTGATGGAAGAGGCAGCTTACTCGCTCGCCGTCGGATCCTTACAAGGCACCCCGACCTACGTCCACAATATCTCTGTCTCTTTCTCCTGCGAATGACAGGGATTTGGGCCTTGTCGGGTGTCTGTAGGATATCCTTCGCGTCCGGTTCGTTGAAGAAAACATATTTGTCCAATACGAGGTGAGTAATCGCTGTCCTGATATCCAGAAGCTCTTTTTGGTCATAAGAGGCGGTGGCAGAAACATTATGTACAGAATAAATTACAAATAACGCGAAAAAACACGCACAATAGTACAATTGGTTAGAGGGCTGTAAAACGGCATCTTCTCCGGCGCCATTCATCATTGTGGGGTGTTGTTGATGATTTATTTTAGTTTGAATCCGTTTTAGAATAAGGCTGTAACAAAATGTGGAAAAGGTCAAGGGGTCTGAATACTTTCCGAATGCACTGTAATTATACCAACAAGTTACTTTAACAGACATTTATCTTGGTTGTATTGCAGCTTTCAGGACGAGCACCCTTAATATCGAGGAGGCGCTGAATCACATACAAGGCACCTTGACCTTGAGTTCCTATACCAGACAATCTTCCACACCCAACAGGTCAGAATGGCTGCTATAATAGCATTCATACACTGTTTACAACTACTATGTGTACTAGTAGTGTACTTGAAACCCCACCTCTTTAAGGAATACCTGGGATAGGATAAAGTAATCCTTCTACCCCCCTTACCCCACCCCCCCCCCAAAAAAATGTAAAAAAATACATATTGTAAAGTGGTTGTCCCACTGGCTATAAGGTGAATGCACCAATTTCTAAGTCGCTCTGGATAAGAGCGTCTGCTAAATGACGTAAATGTAAATGTAAATGTAGTAAGAAATGAATATTCCAGCATATATAAACATGTATAACCATTACCCTATGAACACATAAACGATTATAAAGGCTTTATAAACATTTAATGGCTTATTTATTAACGTTATTACACCAACTGCATGTCACCATCTGCATATTTCTCCAGGCTTTTTATATGTGGGGAAAAAAAGTATTTAGTCAGCCACCAATTGTGCAAGTTCTCCCACTTAAAAAGATGAGAGAGGCCTGTAATTTTCATCATAGGTACACGTCAACTATGACAGACAAAATTAGAAATAAAAATCCAGAAAATCACATTGTAGGATTTTTAATGAATTTATTTGCAAATTATGGTGGAAAATAAGTATTTGGTCAATAACAAAAGTTTCTCAATTGTGATATACCCTTTGTTGGCAATGACACAGGTCAAACGTTTTCTGTAAGTCTTCACAAGGTTTTCACACACTGTTGCTGGTATTTTGGCCCATTCCTCCATGCAGATCTCCTCTAGAGCAGTGAAGTTTTGGGACTGTCGCTGGGCAACACAGACTTTCAACTCCCTCCAAAGATTTTCTATGGGGTTGAGATCTGGAGACTGGCTAGGCCACTCCAGGACCTTGAAATGCTTCTTACGAAGCCACTCCTTCGTTGCCCGGGCGGTGTGTTTGGGATCATTGTCATGCTGAAAGACCCAGCCACGTTTCATCTTCAATGCCCTTGCTGATGGAAGGAGGTTTTCACTCAAAATCTCACGATACATGGCCCCATTCATTCTTTCCTTTACACGGATCAGTCGTCCTGGTCCCTTTGCAGAAAAACAGCCCCAAAGCATGATGTTTCCACCCCCATGCTTCACAGTAGGTATGGTGTTCTTTGGATGCAACTCAGCATTCTTTGTCCTCCAAACACAACGAGTTGAGTTTTTACCAAAAAGTTATATTTTGGTTTCATCTGACCATATGACATTCTCCCAATCCTCTTCTGGATCATCCAAATGCACTCTAGCAAACTTCAGACGGGCCTGGACATGTACTGGCTTAAGCAGGGGGACACGCCTGGCACTGCAGGATTTGAGTCCCTGGCGGCGTAGTGTGTTACTGATGGTAGGCTTTGTTACTTTGGTCCCAGCTCTCTGCAGGTCATTCACTAGATCCCCCCGTGTGGTTCTGGGATTTTTGCTCACCGTTCTTGTGATCATTTTGACCCCACGGGGTGAGATCTTGCGTGGAGCCCCAGATCGAGGGAGATTATCAGTGGTCTTGTATGTCTTCCATTTCCTAATAATTGCTCCCACAGTTGATTTCTTCAAACCAAGCTGCTTACCTATTGCAGATTCAGTCTTCCCAGCCTGGTGCAGGTCTACAATTTTGTTTCTGGTGTACTTTGACAGCTCTTTGGTCTTGGCCATAGTGGAGTTTGGAGTGTGACTGTTTGAGGTTGTGGACAGGTGTCTTTTATACTGATAACAAGTTCAAACGGGTGCCATTAATACAGGTAACAAGTGGAGGACAGAGGAGCCTCTTAAAGAAGAAGTTACAGGTCTGTGAGAGCCAGAAATCTTGCTTGTTTGTAGGTGACCAAATACTTATTTTCCACCATAATTTGCAAATAAATTCATTAAAAATCCTACAATGTGATTTTCTGGAATTTTTTTCTCATTCTGTCTGTCATAGTTGACGTGTACCTATGATGAAAATTACAGGCCTCTCTCATCTTTATAAGTGGGAGAACTTGCACAATTGGTGGCTGACTAAAAACTTTTTTCCCCCTGTATGTGTGATCTTCTAGCCTGAGTCCCTGTCTGTTTGTGCTATAATACCACAGACTCCTTGTCACTCATTGTCATGTTATGGCTTGACAATGGCAGCAATGGAGTTGGCAAGAGCACAAACTGATCTGGAATAAGCTTAACAACACTATAGTTTACAGACATTTATATGAATTAACGTTATTATACCAACTACATATCTCCATCAGCATGTTTCTCTGGTCAATCCTCTGGTTTAAAAACAGGAGCTGCACTTCATCCCCTAAGCCTCCCCCGACACCCAGCCCGTCGCTCCACCAGAGGACCCTTTCTGCCGTGGAGGCCTACAGCAAACTGATGCAGGACAGGACCCTCAGCAGCTTTAAGAACAGGCTACTTTTCCCCAACCAGCTGCAGGACGCACAGCTGAGGGACAGGGACCAGCTGCAGGACACACAGCTGAGGGACAGGGACAGGGACCAGCTGCAGGACACACAGCTGAGGGACAGGGACAGGGAGAGGGACGAGCTGCAGGACACACAGCTGAGGGACAGGGAGATGGACAGGGTCTTCCTCAACCTGCTGCAGGACACACAGCTGAGGGACAGGGAGACCTGTAGCAGTCCACAGGTAGGCTTTGTCGGTCATCTAGGCCAGTGGTTTTCAAGCCTCTCCTCGGGAACCCCTCAGCTCTTCCATGTATTTATTATATTCCAAAGCTAGCACGCCTGATTCAGCTTGTCAACTGATCATCAAGCCCTTGACTAGTGAGTCCGGTGTGGTAGTTCAGGGCTACAACAACATGGTGAAACGTCTGGGGGTCTCAGACGAGAGGGCTGAGAACCACTAATCTAGGCCACACAGAGAGTCTGGTTCTGATGTGACGCATGGTGAAAATCTCATATCTGTTGTTTACCATCCTTATCTCAAATGTTGGACTACAGTGGCTTCGGGAAAGTATTCAGAACCCTTGACTTTTTCCACATTGACTTTTTCCACATTTTGTTACGTTACAGCCTTATTCCAAAATTGATTAAATCGTTTTTTTCCTCATCAATCTACACACAATACCCCATAATGACAAAGTGAAAACAGTGTTGTAGAAATGTTTGCTAATTTATTAAAAATAGAAAAATTAAAATATGACATTTACATAAGTATTCAGACCCTTTACTCAGTACTTTGTTGAAGCACCTTTGGCAGCGATTACAGCCTCGAGTCTTCTCGGGTATGACGCTACAAGCTTGGCACACCTGTATTTGGGGAGTTTTTTCCATTCTTCTCTGCAGATCCTCTCAAGCTCTGTCAGGTTGGATGGGGAGCGTTGCTGCACAGCTATTTTCAGGTCTCTCCAGAGATGTTAGATCGGATTCAATTCCGGGCTCTGGCTGGGCCACACAAGGACATTCAGAGACTTGTCCCGAAGCCACTCCTGCGTTGTCTTGGCTTTGTGCCCCAGTCTGAGGTCCTGAGCGCTCTGGAGCAGGTTTTCATCAAGGATCTCTCTGTATTTTGCTCATTTCATCTTTCCCTCGACCCTGACTAGTCTCCCAGTCCCTGCCGCTGAAAAACATCCCCACAGCATGATGCTGCCACCACCATGCTTCACCATAGGGATGGTGCCAAGTTTCCTCCAGACGTGACGCTCGGCATTCAGGCCAAAACCGAATCTTGTTTCTCATGGTCTGAGAGTCCTTTAGGTGCCTTTTGGCAAACTCCAAGCGGGCTGTTATGTGCCTTTTACTGAGGAGTGGCTTCCGTCTGGCCACTACCATAAAGGCCTAATTGGTGGAGTGCTACAGAGATGATTGTCCTTCTGGAAGGTTCTCCCATCTCCACAGAGGAACTCTGGAGCTCTGTCAGAGTGACCATCGGGTTCTTGGTCAACTCCCTGTACAAGGCCCTACTCCCCCGATTGCTCAGTTTGGCCGGGCGGCCAGCTCTAGGAAGAGTCTTGGTGGTTCCAAACTTCTTCCATTTAAGAATGATGGAAGCCACTGTGTTCTTGGGGACCTTCAATGCTGCAGAATTTTTTTGGTACCTTTCACCAGATCTGTGCCTCGACACAATCCTGTCTCGGAGCGCTACGGACAATTCCTTCGACCTCATGGCTTTGTTTTTTGCTCTGACATGCACTGTCAACTGTGGGACCTTTTATAGACAGGTGTGTGCCTTTCCAAATCATGTCCAATCAATTGAATTTACCACATATGGACTCCAATCAAGTTGTAGAAACATCTCTGATCAATGGAAACAGGATGCACCTGAGCTCAATTTTGAGTCTCATAGCAAAGGGTGTGAATACTTATGTAAATAAGATATTTCAGTTTTTATTTTTAATACATTTGCAAAAATTTATAAAAACCTGTTTTCGCTTTGTCGTTATGGGGTATTGTGTGTAGATTGAAGATAATTTAGAATAAGGCTGTAACGTAACTAAATGTGGAAAAATTCAAGGGGTCTGAGTACTTTCCGAATGCACTGTATATCTGGAGAAGCACATACGTTCGTATTAATGAACATTTAAATCATGCAAACTACCCATATGTATTCTAAAGCTTACAGTACATATCTCCATTACATTTGTAGCCTATATCAATGAGTTGTTTCAATTAAAAAAGCTAACCGCTACGTCTCTTCTCTCTGGCTGTGGATGTGTTGCTGTGGAGGTGAAAAAGGTCCTGTAGTGTAACGTTATCCCTGTAGTGTAACGTTAGCCCTTTAGTGTAACGTTAGCCCTGTAGTGTAACGTTAGCCCTTTAGCGTAACGTTAGCCCTTTAGTGTAACGTTAGCCCTGTAGTGTAACGTTAGCCCTGTAGTGTAACGTTAGCCCTGTAGTGTAACGTTAGCCCTGTAGTGTAACGTTAGCCCTTAGTGTTACGTTAGCCCTGTAGTGTAACGTTAGCCCTTTAGTGTAACGTTAGCCTTTAGTGTAACGTTAGCCCTTTAGCTGTAACGTATGCCTGTAGTGTAACGTTAGCCCTGTAGTGTAACGTTAGCCCTGTAGTGTAACGTTAGCCCTGTAGTGTACGTTAGCCCTGTAGTGTAACGTTAGCCCTGTAGTGTAACGTTAGCCCTGTAGTGTAAAACGTTAGCCTTTAGTGTAACCTGTAGTGTAGTTAGCCCTGTAGTGTAACGTTAGCCCTGTAGTTGCTTAGTACGTTGCCTGTAGTGTAACGTTAGGCCTTTAAGTGTAACGTTAGCCCTGTAGTGTAACGTTAGCCCTGTAGTGTCCACGTTAGCCCGTTAGTGTAACGTTAGCCCTTGTAGTTGTAACGTAGCCCCTTTAGGCGTAACGTTAGCCCTGTAGTGTAACGTTAGCCCTGTAGTGTACAACGTTAGCCCTTTAGCGTAATGTTTAGCCCTGTAAGTGTAACGTTATCCCTGTAGTGGTAACGTTAGCCCTTTAGTGTAACGTTAGCCCGGTAGTTGTAACGTTAGCCCTGTAGTGTAACGTTAGCCCTGTAGTGTAATGTTAGCCCTTTAGCGTAACGTTAGCCCTTTAGTGGTAACGTTAGCCCTGTAGTGTAACGTTAGCCCTGTAGTTGTATAGCCGTTAGCCCCTGTAGTGTAACGTCGCCCTTTAGCGTAACGTTCCCTGTAGTGTAACGTTAGCCCTTAGTGTAACGTTAGCCCTTTAGCGTAACGTTAGCCCTTAGTGGTAACGGTTAGCCCTGTAGTGGTAACGTAGCCCTTTAGCGTAACGTTAGCCCTGTAGTGTAACGTTAGCCCTGTAGTGTGTAACGTTAGCCCTTTAGCGTAACGTTAGCCTGTAGTGTAACGTTAGCCCTTTCAGGTAACGTTAGCCCTTTAGCGTAACGTTAGCCCTGTAGTGTAACGTTAGCCCTTTAGCGTAACGTTAGCCCTGTAGCGTAACGTTAGCCCTGTAGTGTAATGTTAGCCCTGTAGCGTAACGTTAGCCCTGTAGCGTAACGTTAGCCCTGTAGCGTAACGTTAGCCCTGTAGCGTAACGTTAGCCCTGTAGCTGCTACTGCCTGGACCTGCTTCAGCATCACAAGACTGAGCAAACAGACAGAGGCCCTTTTTAGATGGCAGACTGTCCCCTCTGAGCACTCACACACACACACACACACACACACACACACACACACACACACACACACACACACACTCACTCACTCACTCACTCACTCACCACTCACTCACTCACTCACTCACTCACTCACTCACTCACTCACACCACACACACACACACACACACACACACACACACACACACACACACACACACACACTCACTCACTCACTCACTCACTCACTCACTCACTCACTCACTCACTCACTCACTCACTCACTCACTCACTCACTCACACACACACACACACTCTCACACACACACACACACACACACACACACACACACACACACACACACACACACACACACACACACACACTCTCACACACACACACACACACACACACACACATGAATGTTACCGATGTCTGTGCGTGGGTCCAGGGGCACTAGATACTTGAGATGCACTACATGACCAAAAGTATGTGGACACCTGCTTGTCAAACATCTCCTTCCAAAATCATGGGCATTAGTATCCACTCTTCTGGGAAGGCTTTCCACTAGATGTTGGAACATTGCTTCGGGGGACTTTCTTCCATTCAGCCACAAGAGCATTAGTGAGGTCAGGCACTGATGTTGGGCGATTAGGCCTGGCTCGCAGTCGGTGTTCCCAATTCATCCCAAAGGTGTTCGATGGGGTTGAGGTCAGGGCTCTGTGCAGGCCAGTCCAGTTCTTCCATACCGATCTTGACAAACCATTTCTGTATGGACCTCGCTTTGTGCACGGGGGCATTGTCATGCTGAAATAGGAAAGGACCTTCCCCAAACTGTTGCCACAAAGTAAAAAAAAAAAAAAAATAGTATTTATTTTTTTGGGAAGTTGGAAGCACAGAATTGTCTAGAATGTCATTGTATGCTGTAGCGTTAAGATTTCCCGTCACTGGAACTAAGGGGCCTAGCCCGAACCATGAAAAACAGCCCCATACCATTATTCCTCCTCCACCAAACTTTACAGTTGGCACTATGCATTGGGGCAGGTAGCGTTCTCCTTCCTTCTGCCAAACCCAGATTCGTCCGTCGGACTGCCAGATGGTGAAGCGTGATTCATCACTCCAGAGAAAGCGTTTCCACTGCTCCAGAGTCCAATGGCGGTGAGCTTTACACCTCTCCAGCCGACACTTGGCATTGCACATGGTGATCTTAGGCTTGTGTGCGGCTGCTCAGCCATGGAAACCCATTTCATGAAGCTCCCGACTAACAGTTATTGTGCTGACGTTGCTTCCAGAGGCAGTTTGGAACTCGGTAGTGAGTGTTGCAACCGAGGACAGACGATTTTTAGGTGCTAAAAGTCACTGAGCTCTTCAGTAAGGCCATTCAACTGCCAATGTTTATCTATGGAGATTGCATGGCTGCGTGCTCGATTTTATACACCTGTCAGCAACGGGTGTGACTGAAATAGCCAAATCCACTAATTTGAAGTGGTGTCCACATACTTTCGTATATATGGTGTAGCTATGCACATTATTAATAATATCCTACCATCATGACATTCATCACTTGTTGAATTAATGCATCTCTTCTATTCCTGTTGAATTAATGCATCTCTTCTATTCCTGTTGAATTAATGCATCTCTTCTCTTGTTGAATTAATGCATCTCAGAGGAACACATTGAAAATAAGTGTTTTTATGCTTACATCAGTCATCCTCTGGGGTTCTTGATACTTTTAAATAGTTTTTATCTGTACGAATAGTTTTACCCAAATATCAATGAATCAACCAATAAAACTATCTCTTCTGTATTACAGCATCATAATGTGAACGAAGTCACTGAGTCAGAGAGCCTGTCCAGTCTGGATAGCTTGGAGATGGAGGACACAACACAGAGAGTCCAGAAACACCCCAATGGTCCATCCACTGACTTGTCCTTTTGTCCACCAACAAAGAGTTTCCTAAGTGGTAACCTTCTACTCCAACAGGGCAAAGCTGATGCTAGCCCTCAACCCCCCAGACCAAGGCAGACAGAGGAGTCTGTAGAAGACTGTAACAGTAGGCTGCACCAGCTCTCACAGGCCACTGGGTGGCAGAGTTGTACAGCCCATTCATCATCTCAGAGTAGCACTGTAACCCAGCCCCAGTCCCCACTCCTCAGTGTCAGTCACCACAGCCTGCTAACTCTGAGTGGGATTATAGATACGTCCTCAATACGTCCATATAACGGTGACCCTGACGAAAGGGAAAGTCATCAGAGGGGGGACCACAGAGTCTCAGCGGTCGCAGCGTGCTCCGAGGCTTCTACCCCAGACAAAACGCTGCCGGAGTTCACCTCTTGTCTGACCCCAGAGGGAAAGTTAGAATTTAGGCAGCAGGTGAGAAATCAGGAGGACAAGTATTCCAAACATCCGTCGGCGAACCAGGTCCTTCTGCCTGGGAAAACCTGCAGCCACAAAGACCTTCTGTGTGAAGCCCCCTCCTCAAACCCTGATCATATCCTCAGTTATAACACTAAGAGTAGCTCAGGGGCCCGAGAGGACTCCGCCACCGTTCAGCCAACAGGGAGCACACACCACCAGTCACACAGGAACAAACCCAGTGGAGAAGATGCCACGAACAACCTCAACAAAGGGTCCAACTCTGAGCCCAAAGCCGGGAGGTCTAAGAACACAGACCCACTCAGTCAGACATTGGGTCATTGTAATATCAGGTCTGACTTCCCTAAAGGCCTGAAGAGCCTGCAGGTGGAAGGAGCACCAACACACCGCACAGACACGCCTCCACCTCCTCCACCTGCAGCTGCTGTCAGCACAGCCACAGATCATCCTAAAGGCACTGTTGTCAGATTTATAAAGGGAATTCTTAAAAAGCAATCAAAATACGGAGTGTCGGGAGGAAACGCTAGCTCTAGTATGTACAACACCGGGCGTTTAATATTCACCAAGCAATTCACCATGTCCATCAGAGATAGTGTGGAACTGACCAGAACGAAAGTCAAGGACGCAGAGGGCAACAAGACGGTCAACAAGAAGATACGCTGGTTTGACGAGGTCAATCTGGAAGGAGAGGAGGAGATGAACAGAAATCTGATGGAACAGAATCCTATAACAAACAACAAGTGTGTTTCTGGGTGTCCACTACCTCCACATAAACAGCAGTCAGCATCATCAGACCACCAACAGGGTCAGGACCAGACAGTGGCCACCACCACCCCCCCTCTAGCCTCCACCGGCTATCACTTTACCAAGCAGGCCTGGGCAGATGTCAGGGTCCAGGAGAGCAGGCTGCAGGGGCACCAGGAGGCCATGGAGGTCAGGGTCCAGCGAGGGAGCAGCGGGAGGACCGGGTGCCCCAGGGTCCCCAGGAGAGTGAGATCTGCCAGGGCAGGGATGGATCCTGTTTCGTCCCGCTCCAGGAAAGGCACGGTCATCAGACCCCAGTCTGCTACCGAGGCCAGCAGCCACGTGGCCCGGGTGACCCACGGGAAGGTCATGGTGCCTCGCCCCCCTCCCCGCACTGAAACCATTGAGCCTAACACACACAAAGGAGAGGCTGCAGAGCCTTACAACATGGATCACTCTGACACCGCCAAGACTCCTTACAACATGGATCAGTCTAATGATACCACCAAGACTCCTTACAACATGGATCACTCTGACACCACCAAGACTCCTTACAACATGGATCACGCTGGCACCACCAAGACTCCTTACAACATGGATCACTCTAATGACACCACCAAGACTCCTTACAACATGGATCACTCTAATGACACCACCAAGACTCCTTACAACATGGATAAGTCTAACTCTGCTGCTACTAAAGCAGGTCTTCCTGTAGAGCAGGCTTTGTGTAATAAGGACACCCTGGACAGCTTCGCCCCGTCCCAGACCTGTGCGCATGTCATTAGGGCAGATAGCGGTGTTGTTTCCAACCCATCCAAGGCCATCCCCATGTCAGGCCAGCAGGACGCCCAGGGAGGGGCTGCCAGACGGGGGCTGCTGTACAATGAGAAAGGCCTCTGTCTGGACCGTACTCCCACAGACGAGGAGATCTCCCAGCTCTGGCATGGAGTCCGTAGTGCCTTAGCCACCAAGGACGGTAATGTACTATACTGTAGATTGATCAGAATGTCCGGTCCTCACATCTCTAATACATGTGTTGTTGTCACCAGTTGAGAAGGACGTATCGTGGAAATGACCACCTGAAGTCAATATTAAATGAATCATTCTTTATTATCAGCAAGCTGGTGAGGTTCCAACCAACCCAATGCACCATAGTACACGTCGGTCAGGAGCTCCGCCGGGGCAGTCCCGTTAGTTCTCTTATATACTGCTTACACAGACAAGTTAGATTTTCATGATTTAGCTTATTCATTATTCATATTTAATTCATCATTAACGTTTGGTTCATGCATGTGACCGACCAATACCTCACGAGGCTTCTTCTCTCCAAGCTGAGACCTTGAAACTGAGATACCCCTTTTGGTTCCCGAGCAATGTTCTGGGCGTACTGCCAAATTGCTTATACTGATAGTGAGGATTTCTCCCAGGCATGATCAATCAGTCACTTGCATGAACCCAGTCGAATTGGTTATTAGAAAAGCACGAACATAAAATGTTCCTTCACAGACATTAATGTTCATGTCATTCAAATTAGATTAACTTTATCACAGTGAGCTTGTTGTGTAGTTTGAGCTTTGAAGTTTTACGGCATAGTTAGTAGGGATGTGCATCTCTCCTTTCATGAACAATTCGATACGCATCTAGATACAGGGCTCTGATATGATACAGGAACAATACATTTTAGTTTGAAACGATTCGGTTTGATTAGGGGAACGAGTTGATTCGATACGATTCGATGCAATATTTTTTTTTGCATGAACACATTCATTTTCCATTTTAAATTCATATCTGCTACTGATGGGAGCTCAGGAGCTGAGCCTCTCTGAGATGAATTTGTCTGAAATGACTTCTGAGTGGCCCTCTGTGTGTGTGTGTCAGTGTCAATGGTGTGTGTGTAGGCACCTGAGCTGAGCCATAGGGCAGACTGAGCATGTACCACCCCACTATCAGATTAGGGGTGGAGGCAATTTCTGCTTTTTGTCACCCCCACTTTTTATCTGAAATCACCATCACCCACTGATTAACTGGTCATTTTATCTGAAATCACCATCACCCACTGATGAACTGGTCATTTTTGCAGATTAAACATATTTTGAGCTAGTACTATGTCAATATTTATCTTTAGAAATTAGCATGGCATTTAAGACTATTAATATAATGCAGCTTTGAATTTTACCCCCGTCTCCGAAGAGAATGGTTTAGACTGGTTGGTAGATTATGGAGCGCTTCTCCTGACCAATGAATGAATGAATGGACCTTTATATAATTACCCTGTCCATGTAATGGACCAATCCACTGAGTGTTTAAAGTACAACGACCAAAACAATGTCTTATGGTGAACCTGAACAATCTAAATACACATGGTATAATGGAAAATCCCAATCGGCAGTTGGGTGTGAACTGCATCCACTCTGTTAGGCTACAAACACAATTTTCTACAGCTTATTTGGTAACAATGACCCAGCAAATTACATTGGTTGTCACTCAACTAATAAAGCCTATGATTTGACATTGCGAAAGCCATTTTATAAGCATCTGAATGCAAATGTGCGAATAGCCTATTAGAACAGCAGACTGGTCCAAACAGAACATATCATACTAATTTGAGTGTCACAGATTTACTTTTACTATGTTACGTCTAGTCTGAGACCAGTCTGGAAGGAGAGGAAACATCATTTCAATCACAACAGATTTGTATTTATTAAGGATCCCCATTAGTTCCTGTCAAGGCAGCAGCTACTCTTCCTGGGGTTTATTATGGATCCCCATTAGTTCCTGCCAAGGCAGCAGCTACTCTTCCTGGGGTTTATTATGGATCCCCATTAGTTCCTGCCAAGGCAGCAGCTACTCTTCCTGGGGTTTATTATGGATCCCCATTAGTTCCTGCCAAGGCAGCAGCTACTCTTCCTGGGGTTTATTATGGATCCCCATTAGTTCCTGCCAAGGCAGCAGCTACTCTTCCTGGGGTTTATTATGGATCCCAATTAGTTCCTGCCAAGGCAGCAGCTACTCTTCCTGGGGTTTATTATGGATCCCCATTAGTTCCTGCCAAGGCAGCAGCTACTCTTCCTGGGGTTTATTATGGATCCCCATTAGTTCCTGCCAAGACAGCAGCTACTCTTCCTGGGGTTTATTATGGATCCCCATTAGTTCCTGCCAAGGCAGCAGCTACTCTTCCTGGGGTTTATTATGGATCCCCATTAGTTCCTGCCAAGGCAGCAGCTACTCTTCCTTGGGTTTATTATGTATCGCTGAATCATTCCATCCCTAACAGTTGGTTATTTTATATTGTATGTACTTTATGACTGATGTCATCCACCTGCTATTGGAAATATATTTCAAACTGCTAATGTTTTACATAGAAAGTACTGAGGACCCAGTGACCTAAAGCCTCCCCACCTTGTGCTGCAGGCTAGTTCAACAGAAACCCTTTGACGGGACTGTACTTTCTTTGTGTGCCTGCCAGTTTGTAACTTCGTTTGAGATTCTTTAGGTATAAACATTTTTCTTAGGAAAGCTACTTCTTAAGTTGAATCGATACGCTGTGTTTTCATTGCCCCCCCCCCCCCCCCCCCCCCCCGTACCACTCACCACCACCACACGGGATTACAACGCCGGTGAAATGGATCTATATAATGGGGGAAATGTCGTTCTTTTTGGGCCACATCATGTTTTTGTATTGAGAGGAACTTCAGGTTTTTCATAACAGAATCTGGAGCAGGGAAACTAGTAACCTCTGGAAATGAGGACTGTTGAAATGAATGACTGTTTTGTCTTTCTTTTGGGGGGGGGGTGTATGTAATCGACTTAGGTGACCGTAAAACTGTCCCGCCTCAAGCCCGTGCCAACCTATCTCGCGTTACTATCAACGGGGACAGCCTGATCAACGGAGTCAAAGCCGTCACTACGATGGGAGGCTTCTTCCTCTCCCCGCCCAATGGTAAGAAGGTCAAAGAAGATTTAGCTTAGGTTGCGTCTCAAATGGCACCCTATTCCCTACATTGTGCACTAGCTTTGACCAGGACCAATAGGGCCCTATATATAGTGCATTCGGAAAGTATTCAGACCCCCTTCCCTGTATTTTGGGAGAAATTGGGGGAGAAGGGCCTTGGTCAGGGAGGTGACCAAGAACCCGATGGTCACTCTGACAGAGCTCCAAAGTTCCTCTGTGGAGATGGGAGAACCTTCCAGAAGGACAACCATCTCTGCAGCACGCCACCATTTTTTTTACATTTTACATTTTAGTCATTTAGCAGACGCTCTTATCCAGAGCGACTTACATGAGCAATTAGGGTTAAGTGCCTTGCTTAAGGGCACATCGACAGATTTTTCACCTAGTCGGCTCGGGGATTAGAACCAGAGACCTTTCGGTTACTGGCACAGCGCTCTTACCCACTAAGCTACCTGCCGCCCCAATCAGGCCTTTATGTTAGAGTGGCCAGACGGAAGCCACTCCTCAGTAAAAGGCACATGACAGCCCGCTTGGAGTTTGCCAAAAGGCACCTAAAGGACTCTCAGACCATGAGAAACAAGATCCTCTGGTCTGATGAAACCAAGATTGAACTCTTTGGCCTGAATGCCAAGCGTCACGTCTGGAGGAAACCTGGCACCATCCCTAGGGTAAAGCATGGTGGTGGCAGCATCATGCTGTGGGGATGTTTTTCAGCGGCAGGGACTGGGAGACTAGTCAGGATCGAGGCAAAGATGAACGGAGCAAAGTATAGAGAAATTGTTGATGAAAACCTGCTCCAGAGCACTCAGGACCTCAGACTGGGGTGAAGGTTCACCTTCCAACAGGACAATGACCCTAAGCACACAGCCAGGACAACACAGGGGTGGCTTCGGGACAAGTCTCTGAATATCCTTGTGTGGCCCAGCCAGAGCCTGGACTTGAACCCGATCGAACATCTCTGGAGAGACCTGAAAATAGCTGTGCAGCGACGCTCCCCATCCAACCTGACAGAGCTTGAGAGGATCTGCAGAGAAGAATGGGAAAAACTACCCAAATACAGGTGTGCCAAGCTTGTAGCGTCATACCCAAGAAGACTTGAGGCTGTAGTCGCTGCCAAAGGTGCTTCAACAAAGTACTGATTAAAGTGTCTGAATACTTATGTAAATTTGATATTTCCGTTTTTTTATGTTTTATACATTTCAAAACATTTCTAAAAACCTGTTTTCGCTTTGTCATTATGGGATATTGTGGTAGATTGATGAGGGGGGAAAAAACGATTAAATCCATTTTAGAATAAGGCTGCAATGTAACAAAATGTGTAAAATGTCAAAGGGTCTGAATACTTTCCGAATGCACTGTACAGGGTCAGGGATGGGTAACTCCAGTCCTCAGGGGCCGGAGTGGTGTCACACCTTTCCCCATCCCTAGCAAACACAGCTGATTAAACTAATTGCATTCTAAAATGAAGATCATGATTAGTTGATTATTGGAGTCAGGTGTGTTAGCTGGGGCTGGGGTAAAATTGTGACACCAATCAGGCTGAGGACTGGAGTTGCCCCTGATATAGGGAATAGGGTGGCATGCAGACTCAACACCTCGCAATATTATTTGTCTGTGAAAGAACGCCATTTAGATGTAATCTTCTAAACGTTCCATAAAAGGGAAATCATTTTTTGGGCGGCATATCTTTTTAATAACGTAATGTCAGAGAGTAGACCATACATTAGGGAGAACCTTCTGTTGTCATACTAATTAAGGGGGTGCTGTACGTTTGTGTAATGTAATGCTGTACGAGTGTGTAATATCCCAACTCCCCCTGAGACGCCCGCAGGGAGTGGGGCCATGGCCAGGGTCACCATTGTCCAGCACCCCTGGAGCATTTGGGGTTAAGTGCCTTGCTCAAGGGCACAGCGAAAGATCTTTCAACGTGTCGGCTCTGTGATTCGAACCAGCAACCTTTCAGTTTCTGGCCCAACGCTCTAACCTCGAGGGCTACCTGCCGTCCCGTAGATCTTCCCTATGATTCTGAAGAAATGTGAATGACTTGACCTGTAGTTACCCAACATTGCACACATTTGACACTGATACCTGAAATTCTATTGTATTTATTTTTGCCTCTATGACAATGCAATTTTCTTAAAATAAACATCATTATGGAACATCTGATTATACCTCATTTGTAGTAAATGCACATGTATTTAGCATTATTCTATATATATTATTGTGATCAGGCAGGAGCGTGGTGAGGAGACAGCCCCATGAGAGCAGTGGTGGTGGGGCCAGGAGGAGAGGAACACCTGGCTCAGGGAACAGAAGGCTGCCTCTACCCTCCCAGTCTCAGGTACGTGAATACAGGCACATTGCAGCTGGAGTGCGAATAATCGCTGATCTACAAATCACCATCCCAACCCAAATAACTACTCATTATGTGACCAAGATTGCTCAAACTGATCCCCTCAAACACTCAGGCTGGTTGCTACCCTCCTAATCTCAGTCGCAGGTAGGCTACATGCTAGTTGTATTATGACAGTTCAGGTAGGCTACATGCTAGTTGTATATGACAGTTCAGGTAGGCTACATGCTAGTTGTATTATGACAGTTCAGGTAGGCTACATGCTAGTTGTATATGACAGTTCAGGTAGGCTACATGCTAGTTGTATTATGACAGTTCAGGTAGGCTACATGCTAGTTGTATATGACAGTTCAGGTAGGCTACATGCTAGTTGTATATGACAGTTGAGGTAGGCTACATGCTAGTTGTATATGACAGTTCAGGTAGGCTACATGCTAGTTGTATATGACAGTTGAGGTAGGCTACATGCTAGTTGTATTATGACAGTTCAGGTAGGCTACATGCTAGTTGTATATGACAGTTCAGGTAGGCTACATGCTAGTTGTATTATGACAGTTCAGGTAGGCTACATGCTAGTTGTATATGACAGTTCAGGTAGGCTACATGCTAGTTGTATATGACAATTCAGGTAGGCTACATGCTAGTTGTATATGACAGTTGAGGTAGGCTACATGCTAGTTGTATATGACAGTTGAGGTAGGCTACATGCTAGTTGTATTATGACAGTTCAGGTAGGCTACATGCTAGTTGTATATGACAGTTCAGGTAGGCTACATGCTGGTTGTATATGACAGTTGAGGTAGGCTACATGCTAGTTGTATATGACAGTTCAGGTAGGCTACATGCTAGTTGTATATGACAGTTGAGGTAGGCTACATGCTAGTTGTATTATGACAGTTCAGGTAGGCTACATGCTAGTTGTATATGACAGTTCAGGTAGGCTACATGCTAGTTGTATTATGACAGTTCAGGTAGGCTACATGCTAGTTGTATATGACAGTTCAGGTAGGCTACATGCTAGTTGTATATGACAATTCAGGTAGGCTACATGCTAGTTGTATATGACAGTTGAGGTAGGCTACATGCTAGTTGTATATGACAGTTGAGGTAGGCTACATGCTAGTTGTATATGACAGTTCAGATAGGCTACATGCTAGTTGTATATGACAGTTCAGGTAGGCTACATGCTAGTTGTATATGACAGTTCAGGTAGGCTACATGCTAGTTGTATATGACAGTTCAGGTAGGCTACATGCTAGTTGTATATGACAGTTGAGGTAGGCTACATGCTAGTTGTATATGACAGTTCAGGTAGGCTACATGCTAGTTGTATATGACAGTTGAGGTAGGCTACATGCTAGTTGTATTATGACAGTTCAGGTAGGCTACATGCTAGTTGTATATGACAGTTCAGGTAGGCTACATGCTAGTTGTATTATGACAGTTCAGGTAGGCTACATGCTAGTTGTATATGACAGTTCAGGTAGGCTACATGCTAGTTGTATATGACAATTCAGGTAGGCTACATGCTAGTTGTATATGACAGTTGAGGTAGGCTACATGCTAGTTGTATATGACAGTTGAGGTAGGCTACATGCTAGTTGTATATGACAGTTCAGATAGGCTACATGCTAGTTGTATATGACAGTTCAGGTAGGCTACATGCTAGTTGTATATGACAGTTCAGGTAGGCTACATGCTAGTTGTATATGACAGTTCAGGTAGGCTACATGCTAGTTGTATATGACAGTTGAGGTAGGCTACATGCTAGTTGTATATGACAGTTCAGGTAGGCTACATGCTAGTTGTATATGACAGTTGAGGTAGGCTACATGCTAGTTGTATATGACAGTTCAGATAGGCTACATGCTAGTTGTATATGACAGTTGAGGTAGGCTACATGCTAGTTGTATATGACAGTTCAGGTAGGCTACATGCTAGTTGTATATGACAGTTCAGGTAGGCTACATGCTAGTTGTATATGACAGTTGAGGTAGGCTACATGCTAGTTGTATATGACAGTTCAGGTAGGCTACATGCTAGTTGTATATGACAGTTCAGGTAGGCTACATGCTAGTTGTATATGACAGTTCAGGTAGCTACATGCTAGTTGTATATGACAGTTCAGGTAGGCTACATGCTAGTTGTATATGACAGTTCAGGTAGGCTACATGCTAGTTGTATATGACAGTTCAGGTAGGCTACATGCTAGTTGTATATGATAGTTCAGGTAGGCTACATGCTAGTTGTATATGACAGTTCAGGTAGGCTACATGCTAGTTGTATATGACAGTTCAGGTAGGCTACATGCTAGTTGTATATGACAGTTCAGGTAGGCTACATGCTAGTTGTATATGACAGTTGAGGTAGGCTACATGCTAGTTGTATATGACAGTTCAGGTAGCTACATGCTAGTTGTATATGACAGTTGAGGTAGGCTACATGCTAGTTGTATATGACAGTTCAGGTAGCTACATGCTAGTTGTATATGACAGTTCAGGTAGCTACATGCTAGTTGTATATGACAGTTCAGGTAGGCTACATGCTAGTTGTATATGACAGTTCAGGTAGGCTACATGCTAGTTGTATATGACAGTTGAGGTAGGCTACATGCTAGTTGTATATGACAGTTCAGGTAGCTACATGCTAGTTGTATATGACAGTTCAGGTAGGCTACATGCTAGTTGTATATGACAGTTCAGGTAGGCTACATGCTAGTTGTATATGACAGTTGAGGTAGGCTACATGCTAGTTGTATATGACAGTTCAGGTAGGCTACATGCTAGTTGTATATGACAGTTGAGGTAGGCTACATGCTAGTTGTATATGACAGTTCAGGTAGCTACATGCTAGTTGTATATGACAGTTCAGGTAGGCTACATGCTAGTTGTATATGACAGTTCAGGTAGGCTACATGCTAGTTGTATATGACAGTTGAGGTAGGCTACATGCTAGTTGTATATGACAGTTCAGTGGGCAGGGCATTATGGGGTAGCTAAGATCCTACTGTGAACACAGGGTGTTTTAGAACCTGTTGCGTTTGTTTCGCAATTCATCTGAGTCCCGTCAATATGTCAATTGACTGGGAAGGCAGGGACTGTGAATGGGGGTCTGTATTGTCAGTTAGGCCTGTGTTTCTTGATAGACCAGAGTGACTGGTGTAGTGTGTGTTCTGCTGTATAGAAAAACCGGAGGTGAGTCATGTTTCTTAGTTACGACACTTAGTAGTTAATCCATTAGGTAGTGTATACAGTAGCCTTTTAAAACCGCTTGCAAGTGTCGTAAATGTGTCATTACAATGTTTCTCTTGTATGCATAGAATGAAATAGAATACAATCCCTTCATTATGCAGACAGAATCTGATGTAAGTGCAGATTGTCTTCATGTCTTGTTTGTTTTGTTTTCCACAGGCCACGGTGCTGATAACAGCATTACACAGCAAACATGACCTGGCACATCAACACCAAGGTATAGGAGAATTTCTGGTTTTGTCTGTATGAGTAGTGTGAATCTATAGGTAATGTCTGTATGAGTAGTGTGTATCTATAGGTAATGTCTGTATGAGTAGTGTGAATCTATAGGTAATGTCTGTATGAGTAGTGTGAATCTATAGGTAATGTCTGTATGAGTAGTGTGAATCTATAGGTAATGTCTGTATGAGTAGTGTGTATCTATAGGTAATGTCTGTATGAGTAGTGTGTATCTAGAGGTAATGTCTGTATGAGTAGTGTGTATCTATAGGTAATGTCTGTATGAGTAGTGTGTATCTATAGGTAATGTCTGTATGAGTAGTGTGTATCTATAGGTAATGTCTGTATGAGTAGTGTGTATCTATAGGTAATGTCTGTATGAGTAGTGTGTATCTATAGGTAATGTCTGTATGAGTAGTGTGAATCTATAGGTAATGTCTGTATGAGTAGTGTGTATCTATAGGTAATGTCTGTATGAGTAGTGTGAATCTATAGGTAATGTCTGTATGAGTAGTGTGAATCTATAGGTAATGTCTGTATGAGTAGTGTGAATCTATAGGTAATGTCTGTATGAGTAGTGTGAATCTATAGGTAATGTCTGTATGAGTAGTGTGTATCTATAGGTCATGTCTGTATGAGTAGTGTGTATCTATAGGTAATGTCTGTATGAGTAGTGTGAATCTATAGGTCATGTCTGTATGAGTAGTGTGTATCTATAGGTAATGTCTGTATGAGTAGTGTGTATCTATAGGTAATGTCTGTATGAGTAGTGTGAATCTATAGGTCATGTCTGTATGAGTAGTGTGTATCTATAGGTAATGTCTGTATGAGTAGTGTGTATCTATAGGTCATGTCTGTATGAGTAGTGTGTATCTATAGGTAATGTCTGTATGAGTAGTGTGTATCTATAGGTAATGTCTGTATGAGTAGTGTGTATCTATAGGTCATGTCTGTATGAGTAGTGTGAATCTATAGGTCATGTCTGTATGAGTAGTGTGTATCTATAGGTAATGTCTGTATGAGTAGTGTGTATCTATAGGTAATGTCTGTATGAGTAGTGTGTATCTATAGGTAATGTCTGTATGAGTAGTGTGTATCTATAGGTAATGTATGTATGAGTAGTGTGTATCTATAGGTAATGTCTGTATGAGTAGTGTGTATCTATAGGTAATGTCTGTATGAGTAGTGTGTATCTATAGGTAATGTCTGTATGAGTAGTGTGTATCTATAGGTAATGTCTGTATGAGTAGTGTGTATCTATAGGTAATGTCTGTATGAGTAGTGTGTATCTATAGGTAATGTCTGTATGAGTAGTGTGAATCTATAGGTAATGTCTGTATGAGTAGTGTGTATCTATAGGTAATGTCTGTATGAGTAGTGTGTATCTATAGGTAATGTCTGTATGAGTAGTGTGTATCTATAGGTAATGTCTGTATGAGTAGTGTGTATCTATAGGTCATGTCTGTATGAGTAGTGTGTATCTATAGGTAATGTCTGTATGAGTAGTGTGAATCTATAGGTAATGTCTGTATGAGTAGTGTGTATCTATAGGTAATGTCTGTATGAGTAGTGTGTATCTATAGGTAATGTCTGTATGAGTAGTGTGTATCTATAGGTCATGTCTGTATGAGTAGTGTGTATCTATAGGTAATGTCTGTATGAGTAGTGTGTATCTATAGGTAATGTCTGTATGAGTAGTGTGTATCTATAGGTAATGTCTGTATGAGTAGTGTGTATCTATAGGTAATGTCTGTATGAGTAGTGTGTATCTATAGGTAATGTCTGTATGAGTAGTGTGTATCTATAGGTAATGTCTGTATGAGTAGTGTGTATCTATAGGTAATGGCTGTATGAGTAGTGTGTATCTATAGGTAATGTCTGTATGAGTAGTGTGTATCTATAGGTAATGTCTGTATGAGTAGTGTGTATCTATAGGTAATGTCTGTATGAGTAATGTGTATCTATAGGTAATGTCTGTATGAGTAGTGTGTATCTAAAGGTAATGTCTGTATGAGTAGTGTGTATCTAGAGGTAATGTCTGTATGAGTAGTGTGAATCTATAGGTCATGTCTGTATGAGTAGTGTGTATCTATAGGTAATGTCTGTATGAGTAGTGTGTATCTAGAGGTAATGTCTGTATGAGTAGTGTGTATCTATAGGTAATGTCTGTATGAGTAGTGTGTATCTATAGGTAATGTCTGTATGAGTAGTGTGTATCTAGAGGTAATGTCTGTATGAGTAGTGTGAATCTATAGGTAATGTCTGTATGAGTAGTGTGTATCTATAGGTAATGTCTGTATGAGTAGTGTGTATCTATAGGTAACCCGTGTGTTAATTCTTACTGTATACCTGCAGACATTGATATCAGTGCTAAATGTGCTCCTTTCTTCAGACTAACATCAGTGCTAAATGTGCTCCTTGGTTCAGAGAATCAGTGCTGACTGTGCTCCTTGGTTCAGAGAATCAGTGCTGATTGTGCTCCTTGGTTCAGAGAATCAGTGCTGACTGTGCTCCTTGGTTCAGAGAATCAGTGCTGACTGTGCTCCTTGGTTCAGAGCATCAGTGCTGACTGTGTTGTATGTGTAGACTGTGATGTTGACTGTGATGTACACTCACCGGACAGTTTATTAGGTACACCCCCATATTACCGGTTCACTCCCCTTTACCTCCAGAACAGCCTGAATTCTTAGGGGGATGGATTATACCTGTCGAAAACGTTCCACTGGGATGTTGGTCCATGCTGACACAATGGCATCATGCAGTTTCTGTACACCACCGCCACCAGCCTGTACCGTTGACACCAGGCAGAATGTGTCCATGGACTGCAATAGTGTATAACTGATTCCCGTGTAGCTCAGTTGGTAGAGCGTGGCGCTTGCAACGCCAGGGTTGTGGGTTCGTTTCCCACGGGGGGCCAGTATGAAAATGTATGCACTCACTAACTGTAATTCGCTCTGGATAAGAGCGTCTGCTAAATGACTAAAATGTAATGGCCCAAGGCAACTGCCCTGAGGGACACCGCACTGTACATAACTGATGTTAGAGAAGCTTCCATTGAAGAACACTCTCTGGGTTCTATTGGATAAATAACTCCCCAACCATGTGACTCTCTGGGTTCTATTGGATAAATAACTCTCCAACCAGGTGATGTAAGCTGTAAGTTGATTTTTTTCAATAACAATTTATGATCAATAACATCAAAGGCTGCACTGAACTCTACCAATACAGCTCCAACTGTCATCTTATTATCCATTTATTTAAACCAATCATCAGTCGTCTGAGTCAGTGCAGTACAAGTTGGGTGCCCTTGTCTATATGAAGGCTGAAAGTCAGTAGTTAACTTGTTCTCTGAAAAATATCATTGTATACACCACCCTCTCCATCAGTTTACTAAGAGCAGGCAGCAAACTGATTGGGCGGCTGTTAGAGCCAGCAAAGGGTGCTTTACTATTTTTAGGCAGTGGAATTACGTTAGCTTCCTTCCAAGCTTGTGGACACACACACTCCATTAGGCTTTGGTTAAAGATATAGCAAATAGGGGTGGCAATACAGTCTGCTACCATTCTCAATAGTTTCCCATCAAGGTTGTCTGTACCTGGTGGCTTATCATTATTGATGGATAACAATCGGTTTTCCACCTCTCCTACACTAACTTGACCAAATTCAAAACAGCAATCCTTCTCTTTCATTATTAGATATTTTATACAAAAATATGATGGTTCACTGTTCAATGTTGTCATTTCACTTCTCAGTTTGTCCACTTTACTAGTGAAATAGTCATTGAAATGATTGGCAATATCGAAAGGTTTTGTTATAAATGATTTAAGGTACTCCTATTTGTAAGTCGCTCTGGATAAGAGCGTCTGCTAAATGACGTAAATGTAAATGTAAATGTACTCCAAATTATTTTCCAATTGTCTTTTATGTGATTCATCATTATTTGGTAATATAATTTCTTGTTCTTTTTGTGAACATTTTTGTGAACATTTCTCAATTTACAGTATGTCAACCAATCAGCTGAGCAGCCTAACTTGTTTGTCACCTCTTTTGCATAATTTATTTGAATGATACATTTTTTGAATCTTCCTCTTGAGAGGACAGCTAGTTGCTAATCAGTCAATGTTCAGGTCACCCAGAAAATAGACCTTCTGTTAACATCACTTACATTAGCAAGCATTGCACACATATTATCCCAATACTGACTGTTACCGCTTGGTGGTCTATAGCAGCACCCCAAAAGAAGAGGCTTTAGATGAGGCAGGTGAACTTGCAACCACAACACTCCCAACAGCATTAGACATGAGATCCTCTCTAAGCTTTACAGGAATATGGCTCTAAACATCTACAGCAACACCTCCCCCATTGGCATTCCTGTCTCTTCTGTAGATGTTATATCCCTGTATTGCTACTGCTGTATAATCAAATGAATGATCTAAGTGAGTTTCAGACATGGATAGTATATGAATGTTATCCGATGTTGGCAAGTTATTGATTTCATGAACCTTATTTCTAAGGCTACACATATTAAAATGGGCTATTCTTAGCCCTTTCCTTGGTAGCTTATCGGCGATAGACATCACGTGGAGACAAAATACGTGTGTGTGTGTGTTGACTGTACTGACTGTGATTACTATGTTGACTGTAATGTCTATGTTGACTGTATTTACTGTGTTGTCTGTGTTGACAGTGTTGTCTGTGCTGACTGCTGACTGTGTTGACAGTGTGGACTGTGTTGACAGTGTGGACTGTAATGTCTGTGCTGACTGCGTTGTCTATGCTGACTGTGTTAACTGTATTGACTGTGCTTTTTGGTTCAGAGTATGCAGAAGCAGAGGCCCACAGTGAAGGCGTGATGGCCGACAGTGATATAGTGGCTGCCAAGGAGACGGCGCAAACACAGAGGCTCGAGCCAGGTGGAGGCCACAACCAACACCAGGGCCAATGGATCACTACCAGCCAGGGCCAGGGGTACCAACAGCAGGCCGCATGGGAGGGGCAGCACCAGGTCCAGGTCTCCACCATCACCACCATCTCCCTGGAGGAGCAGAAAGTGCTGCTGTCCCTGGATCGACTCAACCATCGGCTGCAATGTGAGTACAACCCTGCAATGACCAGGCTGATATTGCCAGTGTCTAGGGACCCTAAATAGAGCTCAAGAGTTTTTCAGTGGTCACATCTCCACCCCCTACTCACTCTCTGACATTATACATTGCAGATGTGCAAGCGTTTGTTGGAGGCAACCCTGCTGCTAAAGCTTTCTTACATGGTGAAGCGCCCTTTGTGAGTATCTCAGTGGTTTCTGAAAGAATAACGTTTTTACCATACTCGATTGATTGAATAAATTTGTACATGATCGTTGATTTGAGTGTTGTTGAACATGACTATTTCCTGTCATGACCGTTTCCTGACTCCTCCCAGACAGAGGAAGGGACGGCTGCTGCCCCACACCGCAAGCACCGCCCAGTTTCCACCAGCAACCGCTCTAGAACCCAGAGAAGATTCTGACACAACGGTCCAACAACGTTCCAATATGGCCGCCTGATTGTCACGTTGTCTGCTTGTGCATTACTCTAACCTTATACACTGCTGTATAACACATCACTTTACAATAACACTCCCCGGGTTTCAGCACCACCACTAACTGTCTCTGCTGGGATGAAGACTTCCAAAACCAGGGCTGTGAATAATTATATTATCAAATTACAGTACTTATATTGACTTATTGACACATTATAGCTTCTGTCTTATATACAGTCAGGCTTTGCTATTTGGTTTGGCCTTTCATTGATAGAGATTATTTTTGTATGAAATAAATATATTTATTTTCTGAAAATTGTGCAGTGTATATAATGTATTATACACAATGATACCAATACGATTGTATACAGATGTGTGGCAGTGTGTAAGCTAATCTTGATCATGATGAATAAAATCACCCTGTCCTCAAGTTTGTTTTGTTTCTGAAGGTGATGTAGATGCTGTTTGGTGGGAATTGTAGATTGTCCTCTAGGGGTCACAAGTTAACTCTGTGAAAAGGATGTTCATAAGATGTGAAACCGTTCATATGATGCAATGTCAAAGGTGTATTCAATTCAATTCAATTCAACTTTATCACAGGTGTGTTAACTGTTGTTGGATGGCAGCTGAGTGAGATTAAATGTGTAACTTGTGAAGCAGACTCACTCCACTGACCCAACAAGGTCAACAAGGGGTCCAACAGTAACAACAGCTCCTATTGGTCACTGACCCAACAAGGTCAACAAGCGGTTCAACAGTAACAACAGCTCCTATTGGTCACTGACCCAACAAGGTCAACAAGCGGTTCAACAGTAACAACAGCTCCTATTGGTCACTGACCCAACAAGGTCAACAAGCGGTTCAACAGTAACAACAGCTCCTATTGGTCACTGACCCAACAAGGTCAACAAGCGGTTCAACAGTAACAACAGCTCCTATTGGTCACTGACCCAACAAGGTCAACAAGCGGTTCAACAGTAACAACAGCTCCTATTGGTCACTGACCCAACAAGGTCAACAAGCGGTTCAACAGTAACAACAGCTCCTATTGGTCTTTGGTCAATAGAAAAAGCGCTCAACTCTGTTACTATAAAATGTAAATGCTGTTTCTAAACTATTACGACTACTGTAACATGTTTAAACAATTTCAACCAATGGTTTATTACCGTTTTATTAATGATATCTAAACACATTTTAACTTGTAACGAACTGTCTATAAACTTCTTAATGTAAAGCATTATCAAACATTCTGTATTAAGGGGAATGGCAATCAGTGATTTAAGTGTGCCTCCCTGTGTCTCCAGTCAGATTGCTGTGAACACTTCTCCCTGTGTCTCCAGTCAGATTGCTGTGAACACTTCTCCCTGTGTCTCCAGTCAGATTGCTGTGAACACTTCTCCCTGTGTCTCCAATCAGCTTGCAGTGAACACTTCTCCCTGTGTCTCCAGTCAGCTTGCAGTGAACACTTCTCCCTGTGTCTCCAGTCAGATTGCTGTGAACACTTCTCCCTGTGTCTCCAGTCAGATTGCTGTGAACACTTCTCCCTGTGTCTCCAGTCAGATTGCTGTGAACACTTCTCCCTGTGTCTCCAGTCAGATTGCTGTGAACACTTCTCCCTGTGTCTCCAGTCAGATTGCTGTGAACACTTCTCCCTGTGTCTCCAGTCAGATTGCTGTGAACACTTCTCCCTGTGTCTCCAGTCAGATTGCTGTGAACACTTCTCCCTGTGTCTCCAGTCAGATTGCTGTGAACACTTCTCCCTGTGTCTCCAGTCAGATTGCTGTGAACACTTCTCCCTGTGTCTCCAGTCAGCTTGCTGTGACTTGTCTGAGGAGGAGACAGAAGCAGCACGCATCAGGCAAGAATTTCTCTCTTTCAGATGTGACGAAACGTTTTTGTGCTGCACACCCACCAAACAGGTTTCTAGAACTTTGAGGGCAGGGCTACTACATGTTTTTCTCCCTTAAAATCTTCTCAGAGAGGCCTGATTTAAGATGCTCAAGTATTATATATTTAACAAATGTAAGTAAATCACCTAATGCATCTTTTTTGTTTGATATTAGTTGGGTTTGTTTAGTTTGTTTTGCAGTCCTCTACATGGACTGTACAGCATTTTCACCCTTTGACCTCCTCATGACAGGCTTTTTGAGGTACTAATATGTCAGGTGGTCGTGTCCGTTGTGGTGGAGTAGAGTCCGATCAATGTATTCTCAAACCAATCAGCTGCTGCACATCAAAGCAGTGAACAGATCAGAGAAAGTTCTGGTCCACTGGGGTTACTGGAGGAAGGGGATAGTAGTCCTGTATACATGTCAGTTCTGAGTGTGGACCTTCCTCGTTATCCTACACACACAGACACACACAACATACACACAGACACACCTCTCACACACACAACATACACACAGACACACCTCCCACACACACAACATACACACAGACACACCTCCCACACCTCCCACACACACAACATACACACAGACACACCTCCCACACACACAACATACACACAGACACACCTCCCACACACACAACATACACACAGACACACCTCCCACACACACAACATACACACAGACACACCTCCCACACACACAACATACACACAGACACACCTCCCACACACACAACATACACACAGACACACCTCCCACACACACAACATACACACAGACACACCTCCCACACACACAACATACACACAGACACACCTCCCACACACACAACATACACAGTGTCCAGACAGAATAGCCGTCAGGTGTAGCCACTTGTAGAGTCCTTTCCATAGTTACATCTGACACACTATGTCCTTCGGGCTGACAACTCCTGGCCTTGACTGAGTTGACCTGACATCACCTGGCCTTGACTGAGTTGACCTGACACCACCTGGCCTTGACTGAGTTGACCTGACACCACCTGGCCTTGACTGAGTTGACCTGACACCACCTGGCCTTGACTGAGTTGATTGAATCCTGAATGGCAGCATATTCCCTACATTGTGCACTACGGAGGGAATAGGGTGCCATTTGGAACCATTCATTGCCTAACCACACTCTCTAGGAACAGGAAGTGCTGCAGATCCAGTTTCTGGTGTCCTGCCTGCAGCTATGGAACCCTGACCTGTTCACCGGGCGTGTTACCTTGTCCCAGACCGGCTGTTCTCTCTCTCTCTCTCTCTCTCTCTCTCTCTCTCTCTCTCTCTCTCTCTCTCTCTCTCTCTCTCTCTCTCTCTCTCTCTCTCTCTCTCTCTCTCTCTCTCTCTCTCTCTCTCTCTCTCTCTCTCTCTCTCTCCCCACCCACACACACCTGCTGTCTTGACCTCTGAATGCTCAACTATGAAAAGCCAAGTGACATTTACTCTTGATGTACTGACCTGTTGCAACCTCTACAACCACTGGGATTATTATTTGACCCTGCTGGTCATCTATGAACGTTTGAACATCTTGGAGAAAAATCTGGCCTTAATGGCCATGTACTGTTATAATCTCCACCCGGCACAGCCAGAAGAGGACTGGCCACCCCTCAGAGCCTGGTTCCTCTCTAGGTTTCTTCCTAGGTTCCTGCCTTTCTAGGGAGTTTTTCCTAGCCACCGTGCTTCTACATCTGCATTGCTGCTGTTTGGGGTTTTAGGCTGGGTTTCTGTATAAGCACTTTGTGACATCTGCTGATGTAAAAAGGGCTTTATAAGTAAATGTGATTGATTGGTCCCCGATCTGTTTCTGTTTGCTGTGACAATGGCCATAGGAGTTGGCAAGACAGTACAAACAGATCTGGGACCAGGCTAACAGACAGTACAAACAGATCTGGGACCAGGCTAACAGACAGTACAAACAGATCTGGGACCAGGCTAACAGACAGTACAAACAGATCTGGGACCAGGCTAACAGACAGTACAAACAGATCTGGGACTAGGCTAACAGACAGTACAAACAGATCTGGGACCAGGCTAACAGACAGTACAAACAGATCTGGGACCAGGCTAACAGACAGTACAAACAGATCTGGGACCAGGCTAGGACTTTGAGGTTTGAATGCAACACGTTCGCTATTACTATTATGAATGAATCATGTAACAACAATGTAGTAGTATTTAAAGTGTTACTGCACAGGTATAAGAGCCAATATCATCAGTTGATAACTTAAAGAAGTTCATTTTAATTGAACATTTTTTGGGGGGGGGGGAATGATACAACAAGATTGGATCCATAGAGGATGGCACTTAAAAAACGTGGTGCACACACACGGATAGGGTAAAAACCCATGGCTTATCATAACAAAACCCATGGCTACTGTAACAAAACCCATGGCTTACTGTAACAAAACCCATGGCTACTGTAACAAAACCCATGGTTACTGTAACAAAACCCATGGCTTACTGTAACAAAACCCATGGCTACTGTAACAAAACCCATGGCTACTGTAACAAAACCCATGGCTTACTGTAACAAAACCCATGGTTACTGTAACAAAACCCATGGCTTATCGTAACAAAACCCATGGCTTACTGTAACAAAACCCATGGCTTACTGTAACAAAACCCATGGTTACTGTAACAAAACCCATGGCTTATCGTAACAAAACCCATGGCTTATCGTAACAAAACCCATGGTTACTGTAACAAAACCCATGGCTTATCGTAACAAAACCCATGGTTACTGTAACAAAACCCATGGCTTATCGTAACAAAACCCATGGTTACTGTAACAAAACCCATGGCTACTGTAACAAAACCCATGGTTACTGTAACAAAACCCATGGCTTACTGTAACAAAACCCATGGCTTACTGTAACAAAACCCATGGTTACTGTAACAAAACCCATGGCTTATCGTAACAAAACCCATGGCTTATCGTAACAAAACCCATGGTTACTGTAACAAAACCCATGGCTTATCGTAACAAAACCCATGGTTACTGTAACAAAACCCATGGCTTATCGTAACAAAACCCATGGCTTACTGTAACAAAACCCATGGCTTACTGTAACAAAACCCATGGCTTACTGTAACAAAACCCATGGCTACTGTAACAAAACCCATGGCTATTGTAACAAAACCCATGGCTTACTGTAACAAAACCCATGGCTTACTGTAACAAAACCCATGGTTACTGTAACAAAACCCATGGCTTACTGTAACAAAACCCATGGTTACTGTAACAAAACCCATGGCTACTGTAACAAAACCCATGGCTTACTGTAACAAAACCCATGGCTTATCGTAACAAAACCCATGGTTACTGTAACAAAACCCATGGCTTATCGTAACAAAACCCATGGTTACTGTAACAAAACCCATGGCTTACTGTAACAAAACCCATGGCTTACTGTAACAAAACCCATGGTTACTGTAACAAAACCCATGGCTTACTGTAACAAAACCCATGGCTACTGTAACAAAACCCATGGCTACTGTAACAAAACCCATGGCTTACTGTAACAAAACCCATGGCTTACTGTAACAATACCCATGGCTTACTGTAACAAAACCCATGGTTACTGTAACACAACCCATGGCTACTGTAACAAAACCCATGGCTTACTGTAACAAAACCCATGGCTTACTGTAACAAAACCCATGGCTACTGTAACAAAACCCATGGCTACTGTAACAAAACCCATGGCTTACTGTAACAAAAACCCATGGCTTACTGTAAACAATACCCATGGCTTTACTGTAACAAAACCCATGGTTACTGTAACACAACCCATGGTTACTGTAACAAAACCCATGGTTACTGTAAACAAAACCCATGGTTACTGTAACAAAACCCATGCTACTTAACAAAACCCATGGCTTACTGTAACAAAACCCATGGTTCGTAAAACTCTACTTAACAACCTGCTTTGTAAAAACCAGGAGAAAAAAATTACTTAAAACATGGCTGTTCGGTTGGTTACTGTAAACTGTAGCAACAGGACTTCCATTCTCTCCTTGGAATACTCCAGAAAAACTCCCAGGTAAATTACCATGAATGCCCAGAGGTAACAACTGGATTAACTCCCATTCCCAGGTTATGTACCCCATGTAGATATCCCAAAAATACCATAAAATACCATTAACTTTAACTACATGGACTCTACCAAGGAAACTTATGGTCATACATGTAACTACCCTGTAAAACTACCCCTGGGTCAACCCATGCTCTCCAAACTACATGGTTAAACTTAACTCAACCTAACTAACCCTTGTAAAACAGAGAAAACTTTATAAATGGTCTGTGTGTAATGTACATGTTTAACATGACCCTCTACTGTAGCACAGACTACCCCATGGTAAACTCCCATGGTAAACTACCCATGGTAAACAACCCATGGTAACTCCCAGGTAAACTCCCCATGGTAAACTACCCATGGTAAACTACCCCATGGTAAACTACCCCATGGTAAACTACCCCATGGTAAAACTACTCCATGGTAAACTACCCCATGGTTAACTACCCCATGGTAAACTCCCCCATGGTACAACTACCCATGGTAAACTCCCATGGTAAACTCCCCATGGTAAACTACCCCATGGTAAACTACCCCATGGTAAAACTACTCCCATGGTCAAACTACCCCATGGTAAACTACCCCCATGGTAAACTACCCATGGTAAACTCCCCATGGTAAACTACCCCATGGTAAACTACCCCATGGTAAACTACCCCATGGTAAAACTCCCCATGGTAAACTACCCATGGTAAACTACCCATGGTAAACTACCCCATGGTAAACTACCCCATGGTAAACTACCCCATGGTAAACTCTCCCATGGTAAACTCTCCCATGGTAAACTCTCCCATGGTAAACTCCCCATGGTAAACTACCCCATGGTAAACTACCCATGGTAAACTACCCCATGGTAAACTACCCATGGTAAACTACCCCATGGTAAACTACCCCATGGTAAACTCCCCATGGTAAACTACCCCATGGTAAACTCCCCCATGGTAAACTACCCCATGGTAAACTCCCCATGGTAAACTACCCCATGGTAAACTCCCCATGGTAAACTACCCCATGGTAAACTACCCGTAAACTCCCATGGTAAACTCCCCATGGTAAACTACCCCATGGTAAACTACCCCATGGTAAACTACCCCATGGTAAAACTCCCCATGGTAAACTACCCCATGGTAAACTCCCCATGGTAAACTCCCCCATGGTAAACTACCCCATGGTAAACTACCCCATGGTAAACTCTCCCATGGTAAACTCCCATGGTAAACTCTACCCCATGGTAAACTACCCCACTGGAACCCGTAAACTACCCCATGGTAAACTACCCCATGGTAAACTCCCCATGGTAAACTCCCCATGGTAAACCCCATGGTAAACTACCCCATGGTAAACCCTGAACTCCCATGGTAACTACCCCATGGTAAACTCCCCATGGTAAACTACCCCATGGTAAACTCCCCATGGTAAACTACCCCATGGTAAACTACCCCATGGTAAACTACCCCATGGTAAACTCTCCCATGGTAAAACTCCCCATGGTAAACTACCCCATGGTAAACTCTCCCATGGTAAACTCCCCATGGTAAACTCCCCCATGGTAAACTACCCCATGGTAACTACCCCATGGTAACTCCCCATGGTAAACTACCCCATGGTAAACTCTCCCATGGTAAACTCTCCCATGGTAAACTCTCCCATGGTAAACTACCCCATGGTAAACTACCCCATGGTAAACTACCCCATGGTAAACTCTCCCATGGTAAACTACCCCATGGTAAACTACCCCATGGAAAACCCAAATACCCCCATGGTAAACTACCCCATGGTAAAACTACCCCATGGTAAACTCTCCCATGGTAAACTACCCCATGGTAAACTACCCCATGGTAAACTACCCCATGGTAAACTACCCCATGGTAAACTCCCCATGGTAAACCTACCCCATGGTAAATACCCCATGGTAAACTACCCCATGGTAAACTCCCCATGGTAAACTACCCCATGGTAAAAACTCCCATGTAAACTACCCCATGGTAAACTCTCCCATGGTAAACTACCCCATGGTAAACTCCCCATGGTAAACTCCCCCATGGTAAACTACCCCATGGTAAACTACCCCATGGTAAACTACCCCATGGTAAACTCCCCATGGTAAACTACCCCATGGTAAACTCCCATGGTAAACTACCCCATGGTAAAACTACCCCGACCATGGTAAACTACCCCATGGTAAACTACCCCATGGTAAACTACCCCATGGTAAACTACCCCATGGTAAACTACCCCATGGTAAACTACCCCATGGTAAACTACCCCATGGTAAACTCCCCATGGTAAACTACCCCATGGTAACTCCCCATGGTAAACTACCCCATGGTAAACTCCCAGTAACCCCCATGGTAAACTACCCCATGGTAAACTCCCCATGGTAAACTCCCATGGTAAATAACTCCCATGGTAAACTACCCCATGGTAAACTACCCCATGGTAAATCCCTAACTCCCATGGTAAACTCCCCATGGTAAACTCCCCATGGTAAACTACCCCATGGTAAACTACCCCATGGTAAACTACCCCATGGTAAACTCCCATGGTAAACTACCCCATGGTAAACTACCCATGGTAAACTACCCCATGGTAAACTACCCCATGGTAAACTACTCCCATGGTAAACTCCCCCATGGTAAACTACCCCATGGTAAACTCCCCATGGTAAACTACCCCATGGTAAACTCCCCATGGTAAACTACCCCATGGTAAACTCCCCATGGTAAACTCTCCCATGGTAAACACCCCATGGTAAACTCCCCATGGTAAACTACCCCATGGTAAACTACCCCATGGTAAACTCTCCCATGGTAAACTACCCCATGGTAAATACTAACCCCCATGGTAAACTACCCCATGGTAAACTCCCATGGTAAACTCTCCCATGGTAAACTCCCCATGGTAAACTACCCCATGGTAAACTACCCCATGGTAAACTCCCCCATGGTAAACTCCCCATGGTAAACTCCCCATGGTAAACTACCCCATGGTAAACTACCCCATGGTAAACTACCCATGGTAAACTACCCCATGGTAAACTCCCCATGGTAAACTACCCCATGGTAAACTACCCCATGGTAAACTACCCCATGGTAAACTACCCCATGGTAAACTCCCCATGGAAAAACTACCCATGGTAAACTCTCCCATGGTAAACTACCCCATGGTAAACTACCCCATGGTAAACTACCCCATGGTAAACTACCCCATGGTAAACTCTCCCATGGTAAACTACCCCATGGTAAACTACCCCATGGTAAACTACCCCATGGTAAACTCCCCATGGTAAACTACCCCATGGTAAACTACCCCATGGTAAACTACCCATGGTAAATACCCCATGGTAAACTACCCCATGGTAAACTACCCCATGGTAAACTACCCCATGGTAAACTCTCCCATGGTAAATACCCCATGGTAAACTCCCCCATGGTAAACTACCCCATGGTAAACTACCCCATGGTAAACTGCCCCATGGTAAACTCCCCATGGTAAATACCCCATGGTAAACTACCCCATGGTAAACTACCCCATGGTAAACTACCCCATGAGAAACTACCCCATGGTAAACTCTCCATGGTATTAAACTACCCCATGGTAAACTACCCCATGGTAAACTACCCCAATCAGGTAAACTACCCCATGGTAAACTCCCCATGGTAAATACCCCATGGTAAACTCCCCATGGTAAACTACCCCCATGGTAAACTCCCCCATGGTAAACTACCCCATGGTAAACTCTCCCATGGTAAACTACCCCATGGTAAACTACCCCATGGTAAACTACCCCATGGTAAACTACCCCATGGTAAACTCCCCATGGTAAACTACCCCATGGTAAACTCCCTCCCATGGTAAACTACCCATGGTAAACTACCCCATGGTAAACTCCCCATGGTAAACTACCCCATGGTAAACTACCCCATGGTAAACTACCCCATGGTAAACTACCCCATGGTAAACCCCCCATGGTAAACTACCCCATGGTAAACTACCCCATGGTAAACTCTCTTCCATGGTAAACTACCCCATGGTAAATACCCCATGGTAAACTACCCCATGGTAAACACCCCCATGGTAAAACTCATCCCATGGTAAACTACTCCCATGGTAAACTATACCCCATGGTAAACTACTCCCATGGTAAACTCTCCCATGGTAAACTACCCCATGGCTAAACTACCCCATGGTAAACTACCCCATGGTAAACTCTCCCATGGTAAACCCTGTACCCCATGGTAAACTACCCCATGGTAAACTACCCCATGGTAAACTACTACCCATGGTAACACCCTTAACCCCATGGTAAACTCTCCCATGGTAAACTACCCCATGGTAAACTACCCCATGGTAAACTACCCCATGGTAAACTACCCCATGGTAAAACTCCCCCATGGTAAAATTAACTCCCCATGGTAAACTACCCCATGGTAAACTACCCCATGGTAAACTACCCCATGGTAAACTACCCCATGGTAAACTCCCCCATGGTAAACTACCCCATGGTAAACTCTCCCATGGTAAACTACCCCATGGTAAACTACCCCATGGTAAACTACCCCATGGTAAACTCCCCCATGGTAAACTACCCCATGGTAAACTCTCCCATGGTAAACTACCCCATGGTAAACTCCCCCATGGTAAACTACCCCATGGTAAACTACCCCATGGTAAACTACCCCATGGTAAACTACCCCATGAGAAACTACCCCATGGTAAACTACCCCATGAGAAACCATATAGTAGATCATGCAATACAACACAATACCTTTTCTTACATTTGTACAGCTTCAACAAAACATTTAGTTTATTTAACCATTATAATGTTATGTAATTTTACATTTTAAATTCATTAAATTAAAAATTAAACACATCTGAACAATTTCTTACAACTCCAATACACTAAAATAATATACGCTGCCATCCTCCATGTGTTCAATAGCAAGTCACACCAGTCCAGATGGATACAGAGCAGACAGACAGTTGAGATAAGTCACACCAGTCCAGATGGATATAGAGCAGACAGACAGTTGAGATAAGTCACACCAGTCCAGATGGATATAGAGCAGACAGACAGTTGAGATAAGTCACACCAGTCCAGATGGATATAGAGCAGACAGACAGTTGAGATAAGTCACACCAGTCCAGATGGATATAGACAGTTGTGCCTATGTGCCCTGGTCAAAGATAGTGCACTGAATAGGGAATAAGGTGCCATTTGTGATGCAGACATGGTGTTGACCAAAGAGCCCCCATACCGCTAGGTGGGTGGTCCATAGCCCTCCAGGCAGTCAGGCTGAGGCTGCAGGATAACTGAGGAGAAGTCTTGATGTTTGTCCCACAAGACAAACTACTGCCTATTTAGTGCACTACTTTGTATAAGTATGTTATATTGAATAGGGTGCCATTTGGGACCCAGCCTAGAAGTCTTCAACATGGGAGGCCATCTTTACACTAATGGGTCTGAATGCATTAGCATGATCTGAAAACCAAGGCTTCCACCGACAAAATGGAAATGCCTTGACTGGGGGGCATGCAGTGTTTTATTCTGATGTAGTCAAGCGGATAAGTGTCCGATCATCATTGATATGCTGAACAAATAATGTGATTTATTAGAGAGTCATCAACAGTCTATATATGAAGAGTCAACAATCTATATATGAAGAGTCAACAATCTATATATGAAGAGTCAACAATCTATATATGAAGAGTCAACAGTCTATATATGAAGAGTCAACAATCTATATATGAAGAGTCAACAATCTATATATGAAGAGTCAACAATCTATATATGAAGAGTCAACAGTCTATATATGAAGAGTCAACAATCTATATATGAAGAGTCAACAATCTATATATGAAGAGTCAACAATCTATATATGAAGAGTCAACAATCTATATATGAAGGGTCAACAGTCTATATATGAAGAGTCAACAGTCTATATATGAAGAGTCAACAATCTATATATGAAGAGTCAACAATCTATATATGAAGAGTCAACAATCTATATATGAAGGGTCAACAGTCTATATATTAAGAGTCAACAGTCTATATATGAAGAGTCATCAACAGTCTATATATGAAGAGTCATCAACAGTATATATATGAAGAGTCAGGGCAGTATACAGTGGGGAGAACAAGTATTTGATACACTGCCGATTTTGCAGGTTTTCCTACTTACAAAGCATTTAGAGGTCTGTAATTTTTATCATAGGTACACTTCAACTGTGAGAGACGGAATCTAAAACAAAAATCCAGAAAATCACATTGTATGATTTTAAAGTAATTAATTTGCATTTTATTGCATGACATAAGTATTTGATCACCTACCAACCAGTAAGAATTCCGGCTCTCACAGACCTGTTAGTTTTTCTTTAAGAAGTCCTCCTGTTCTCCACTCATTACCTGTATTAACTGCACCTGTTTGAACTCGTTACCTGTATAAAAGACACCTGTCCACACACTCAATCAAACAACCTCTCCATAATGGCCAAGACCAGAGAGCTGTGTAAGGCCTGCACAAGGCTGGGATGGGCTACAGGACAAAAAGGCAAGCAGCTTGGTAAGAAGGCAACAACTGTTGGCACAATTATTAGAAAATTGAAGAAGTTCAAGATGACGGTCAATCACCCTCGGTCTGGGGCTCCATGCAAGATCTCACCTCGTGGGGCATCAATGATCATGAGGAAGGTGAGGGATCAGCCCAGAACTACACGGCAGGAACTGGTCAATGACCTGAAGTGTACCACAGTCTCAAAGAAAACCATTAGTAACACACTATGCCGTCATGGATTAAAATCCTGCAGCACACGCAAGGTCCCCCTGCTCAAGCCAGCGCATGTCCAGGCCCGTCTGAAGTTTGCCAATGACCATCTGGATGATCCAGAGGAGGAATGGGAGAAGGTCATGTGGTCTGATGAGACAAAAATATAGCTTTTTGGTCTAAACTCCACTCGCCGTGTTTGGAGGAAGAAGAAGGATGAGTACAACCCCAAGAACACCATCCCAACCGTGAAGTATGGAGGTGGAAACATCATTCTTTGGGGATGCTTTTCCGCAAAGGGGACAGGACGACTGCACCGTATTGAGGGGAGGATGGATGGGGCCATGTATCGCGAGATCTTGGCCAACAACCTCCTTCCCTCAGTAAGAGCATTGAAGATGGGTCGTGGCTGGGTCTTCCAGCATGACAACGACTCGAAACACACAGCCAGGGCAACTAAGGAGTGGCTCCGTAAGAAGCATCTCAAGTTCCTGGAGTGGCCTAGCCAGTCTCCAGACCTGAACCCAATAGAAAATCTTTGGAGGGAGCTGAAAGTCCGTATTGCCCAGCGACAGCCCCGAAACCTGTAGGATCTGGAGAAGGTCTGTATGGAGGAGTGGGCCAAAATCCCTGCTGCAGTGTGTGCAAACCTGGTCAAGACCTACAGGAAACGTATGATCTCTGTAATTGCAAACAAAGGTTTCTGTACCAAATATTAAGTTCTGCTTTTCTGATGTATCAAATACTTATGTCATGCAATAAAATGCAAATTAATTACTTAAAAATCATACAATGTGATTTTCTGGATTTTTGTTTTAGATTCCGTCTCGCACAGTTGAAGTGTACCTATGATAAAAATTACAGACCTCTCATGCTTTGTAAGTAGGAAAACCTGCAAAATTGGCAGTGTATCAAAAACTTGTTCTCCCCACTGTATATATGAAGAGTCATCAACAGTCTATATATGAAGAGTCATCAACAGTCTGAGTCATCAACAGTCTATATATGAAGAGTCATCAACAGTCTATGAGTCATCAACAGTCTATATATGAAGAGTCATCAACTGTCTATGAGTCATCAACAGTCTATGTATGAAGAATCATCAACAGTCTATGAGTCATCAACAGTCTATGTATGAAGAGTCAGGGCAGTATATATGAAGAGTCATCAACAGTCTATGAGTCATCAACAGTCTATATATGAAGGGTCATCAACAGTCTATGAGTCATCAACAGTCTATATATGAAGAGTCAGGGCAGTATATATATGAAGAGTCATCAACAGTCTATATATGAAGAGTCATCAACAGTCTATGAGTCATCAACAGTATATATATGAAGAGTCAGGGCAGTATATTTATGAAGAGTCATCAACAGTCTATGAGTCATCAACAGTCTATATATGAAGAGTCATCAACAGTCTATATATGAAGAGTCATCAACAGTCTATATATGAAGAGTCATCAACAGTCTATATACGAAGAGTCATCAACAGTATATGAGTCATCAACAGTATATATATGAAGAGTCATCAACAGTCTATAAGTCATCAACAGTCTATATATGAAGAGTCAGGGCAGTATATATATGAAGAGTCATCAACAGTATATATATGAAGAGTCATCAACAGTCTATATATGAAGAGTCAGGGCAGTCTATATATGAAGAGTCAGGGCAGTCTATATATGAAGAGTCAGGGCAGTCTATATATGAAGAGTCAGGGCAGTCTATATATGAAGAGTCAGGGCAGTATATATATGAAGAGTCAGGGCAGTATATATATATAGAGTCAGGGCAGTCAATATATGAAGAGTCAGGGCAGTCTATATATGAAGAGTCAGGGCAGTCTATATATGAAGAATCAGGGCAGTATATATATGAAGAGTCAGGGCAGTCTATATATGAAGAGTCAGGGCAGTATATATATGACGAGTCAGGGCAGTCTATATATGAAGAGTCAGTGCAGTCTATATATGAAGAGTCAGGGCAGTCTATATATGAAGAGTCAGGGCAGTCTATATATGAAGAGTCAGGGCAGTATATATATGAAGAGTCAGGGCAGTATATATATGAAGAGTCATCAAAGGTCTATATATGAAGAGTCATAAACAGTCTTTAGGTCATCAACAGTCTACATATGAAGAGTCAGGGCAGTATATATATGAAGAGTCATCAAAAGTCTATATATGAAGAGTCATCAACAGTCTATATATGAAGAGTCATCAACAGTCTATGAGTCATCAACAGTCTATATATGAAGAGTCATCAACAGTCTATGAGTCATCTACAGTCTATATATGAAGAGTCATCAACAGTCTATGAGTCATCAACAGTCTATATATGAAGAATCATCAACAGTCTATGAGTCATCAACAGTCTATATATGAAGAGTCAGGGCAGTATATATATGAAGAGTCGTCAACAGTCTATGAGTCATCAACAGTCTATATATGAAGGGTCATCAACAGTCTATGAGTCATCAACAGTCTATATATGAAGAGTCAGGGCAGTATATATATGAAGAGTCATCAACACTCTATGAGTCATCAACAGTCTATATATGAAGAGTCATCAACAGTCTATGAGTCATCAACAGTATATATATGAAGAGTCAAGGCAGTATATATATGAAGAGTCATCAACAGTCTATGAGTCATCAACAGACTATATATGAAGTCATCAACAGTCTATATATGAAGAGTCATCAACAGTCTATATATGAAGAGTCATCAACAGTCTATATATGAAAAGTCATCAACAGTCTATATATGAAGAGTCATCAACAGTCTCTGAGTCATCAACAGTCTATATATGAAGAGTCATCAACAGTATATATATGAAGAGTCATCAACAGTCTATGAGTCATCAACAGTATATATATGAAGAGTCAGGGCAGCATATATATGAAGAGTCAGGGCAGTCTATATATGAAGAGTCAGGGCAGTCTATATATGAAGAGTCAGGGCAGTCTATATATGAAGAGTCAGGGCAGTCTATATATGAAGAGTCAGGGCAGTATATATATGAAGAGTCAGGGCAGTATATATATATAGAGTCAGGGCAGTCTATATATGAAGAGTCAGGGCAGTCTATATATGAAGATTCAGGGCAGTCTATATCTAAAGAGTCAGGGCAGTATATATATGACGAGTCAGGGCAGTATATATATGAAGAGTCAGGGCAGTGTATATATGAAGAGTCAGGGCAGTATATATATGAAGAGTCAGGGCAGTATATATATGAAGAGTCATGGCAGTATATATATATGAAGAGTCATCAAAGGTCTATATATGAAGAGTCATCAACAGTCTATAAGTCATCAACAGTCTACATATGAAGAGTCAGGGCAGTATATATATATGAAGGGTCATCAAAAGTCTATATATGAAGAGTCATCAACAGTCTATTAGTCATCAACAGTCTATATATGAAGAGTCATCAACAGTCTATGAGTCATCAACAGTCTATATATGAAGAGTCATCAACAGTCTATGAGTCATCAACAGTCTATATATGAAGAGTCATTAACAGTCTACGAGTCATCAACAGTCTATATATGAATTATCATCAACAGTCTATGAGTCATCAACAGTCTATATATGAAGAGTCAGGGCAGTCTATATATGAAGAGTCATCAACAGTCTATGAGTCATCAACAGTATATATATGAAGAGTCAGGGCAGTATATATATGAAGAGTCATCAACAGTCTATGAGTCATCAACAGTCTATATATGAAGAGTCATCAACAGTCTATATATGAAGAGTCATCAACAGTCTATATATGAAGAGTCATCAACAGTCTATTAGTCATCAACAGTATATATATGAAGAGTCATCAACAGTCTATATATGAAGAGTCAGAGCAGTCTATATATGAAGAGTCAGGGCAGTCTATATATGAAGAGTAAGGGCAGTCTATATATGAAGAGTCAGGGCAGTCTATATATGAAGAGTCAGGGCAGTCTATTTATGAAGAGTCAGGGCAGTCTATATATGAAGAGTCAGGGCAGTATATATATATATAGAGTCAGGGCAGTCAATATATGAAGAGTCAGGGCAGTCTATATATGAAGAGTCAGGGCAGTCTATATATGAAGAGTCAGGGCAGTATATATATGAAGAGTCAGGGCAGTCTATATATGAAGAGTCAGGGCAGTCTATATATGAAGAGTCAGGGCAGTCTATATATGAAGAGTCAGGGCAGTATATATATAAAGCGTCAGGGCAGTCTATATATGAAGAGTCAGGGCAGTCTATATATGAAGAGTCAGGGCAGTCTATATATGAAGAGTCAGGGCAGTATATATATGAAGAGTCAGGGAAGTCTATATATGAAGAGTCAGGGCAGTATATATATGAAGAGTCAGGGCAGTCTATATATGAAGATTCAGGGCAGTCTATATATGAAGAGTCAGGGCAGTATATATATGACGAGTCAGGGCAGTATATATATGAAGAGTCAGCGCAGTGTATATATGAAGAGTCAGGGCAGTATATATATGAAGAGTCAGGGCAGTATATATATGAAGAGTCAGGGCAGTATATATATGAAGAGTCATCAAAGGTCTATATATGAAGAGTCATCAACAGTCTATAAGTCATCAACAGTCTACATATGAAGAGTCAGGGCAGTATATATATGAAGAGTCATCAAAAGTCTATATATGAAGAGTCATCAACAGTCTATTAGTCATCAACAGTCTATATATGAAGAGTCATCAACAGTCTATGAGTCATCAACAGTCTATATATGAAGAGTCATCAACAGTCTATGAGTCATCAACAGTCTATATATGAAGAGTCATCAACAGTCTACGAGTCATCAACAGTCTATATATGAATTATCATCAACAGTCTATGAGTCATCAACAGTCTATATATGAAGAGTCAGGGCAGTATATATATATGAAGAGTCATCAACAGTCTATGAGTCATCAACAGTCTATATATGAAGAGTCATCAACAGTCTATGAGTCATCAACAGTCTATATATGAAGAGTCATCAACAGTGAATGAGTCATCAACAGTCTATATATGAAGAGTCATCAACAGTCTATATATGAAGAGTCATCAACAGTCTATATATGAAAAGTCATCAACAGTCTATATATGAAGCGTCATCAACAGTCTCTGAGTCATCAACAGTCTATATATGAAGAGTCAGGGCAGTCTATATATGAAGAGTCAGGGCAGTCTATATATGAAGAGTAAGGGCAGTCTATATATGAAGGGTCAGGGCAGTCTATATATGAAGCGTCAGGGCAGTCTATATATGAAGAGTCAGGGCAGTATATATATGAAGAGTCAGGGCAGTATATATGAAGAGTCAGGGCAGTATATATATGAAGAGTCAGGGCAGTATATATTTGAAGAGTCATCAACAGTATATATATATAAAGCGTCAGGGCAGTCTATATATGAAGAGTCAGGGCAGTCTATATATGAAGAGTCAGGGCAGTCTATATATGAAGAGTCATCAACAGTCTATATATGAAGAGTCATCAACAGTCTAGATATGAAGAGTCAGGGCAGTATATATATAAAGAGTCAGATCAGTATATATACATGAAGAGTCAGGGCAGTCTATATATGAAGAGTCATCAACAGTCTATATATGAAGAGTCATCAACAGTATATATATGAAGAGTCAGGGCAGTATATATATGAAGAGTCAGGGCAGTATATATATATATTATATATATATGAAGAGTCAGGACAGTCTATATATGAAGAGTCAGGGAAGTCTATATATGAAGAGTCAGGGCAGTATATATATGAAGAGTCAGGGCAGTATATATATGAAGAGTCAGGGCAGTATATATATGAAGAGTCAGGGCAGTCTATATATGAAGAGTCAGGGCAGTCTATATATGAAGAGTCATCAACAGTCTATATATGAAGAGTCAGGGCAGTCTATATATGAAGAGTCAGGGCAGTATATATATGAAGAGTCCGGGCAGTCTATATATGAAGAGTCAGGGCAGTCTATATATGAAGAGTCAGGGCAATATATATATGAAGGGTCAGGGCAGTCTATATATGAAGAGTCATCAACAGTCTATATATGAAGAGTCAGGGCAGTCTATATATGAAGAGTCATCAACAGTCTATATATGAAGAGTCAGGGCAGTCTATATATGAAGAGTCAGGGCAGTCTATATATGAAGAGTCAGGGGGGTCTATATATGAAGAGTCAGGGGGGTCTATATATGAAGAGTCAAGGCAGTCTATATATGAAGAGTCAGGGCAGTCTATATATGAAGAGTCAGGGCAGTCTATATATGAAGAGTCAGGGCAGTCTATATATGAAGAGTCAGGGCAGTCTATATATGAAGAGTCAGGGCAGTCTATATATGAAGAGTCAGGGCAGTCTATATACTGCTACTATACATCTCTACCTCTATTTAATACAGCTGCTCTCGAAAATCCGTCACAACTTCTGAAGATTCATGGAACAAAATAGTAGTAATAAACGAACAAAATATTTTTGTAATAAACAAACAAAATAATAGCTAGTGTTGTGTTGTAAACATGTTATAAAGGTGGTATTTTGCATTTTTCCCCTACCCTTAAAAGTTTAATTTCAAATGTTCTGGAACTTACAGAGTTACACTAACACTGTTTAAGTTAGCTAGATAAAGCACTGCCAACTTTTAGATATTATCTGTCTGTGTGAATAAATTAATAAATAGCAGAGACAGACAGACATAGTGACTACTCTCTCCCATTCAACAGTTCTTTACAGTGCCTGCAGAGCATTAATAGGGGTTTAGGGAAACGGGTCTATGTCCAAAGAGACTGGGTCTTGACAAAATGATTTCTCAATGAAGCATGGAGGACATTTGCATAACAATTATGGGAACTGATGGGACACTTTTTTTCTAGCACCGGAAGAGAGGAGGAGAGAGAAGGAGAGGGGAGAGAGCGAGAGGATGAGAGAGAGAGGGAGAGGAGGAGAAGACGGGAGAGGATGGGAGGAGAAGGAGAGCGAAGAGAGAGAGAGAGGGAGAGAGAGACGAGAGAGAGGAGAGGAGAGGAGGACGAGAGAGAGAGAGAGAGAGAGAGAGCTGTTTTGTTATTTATAATGACTGACTAGACAACTTCAAGTGCGGTTTGTGATTATTTGATGTGACGAGATTAAATTTATTTGCGAATGTTATTAGCTGCTCATTATCAATTGTCCCATTGTTCTTGTTTCTTCTTGGGAAATGGTGTATAAATAGAATATCCATCCTACATTGTCAGATTCAGATTCAGAGTTTTAATAGTCACATGCACAGGGTTCCAAGGGTGATTACAGGACTAGTGAAATAAAATAATGACAATGGTAATAAAAACCCACAATAGAAATAGAAAGAGCACTATATATCAGAACCGTAGCAGTGATGAATACATACATGACCATTGGGGTGGAGAAAGAGTAAAGACTGTTGAGGACATGGGGGGGGGGGGACGATAGTGGGAACAGCAGGCAGAGTAAAGACTGTTGAGGGGGTGGGGGGGGATGACGATAGGGGGAACAGCAGGCAGAGTAAAGACTGTTCAGGGGGTGATGACGATAGGGGGGAACAGCAGGCAGAGTAAAGACTGTTGAGGGGGTGGGGGGGGGTGACCATAGGGGGAACAGCAGGCAGAGTAAAGACTGTTGAGGGGGTGGGGGGGGATGACCATAGGGGGAACAGCAGGCAGAGTAAAGACGTGTTGATGAGGTGGGGGGGGATGACCATAGGGGGAAGAGCAGGCAGAGTAAAAGACTGTTGAGGACATGGGGGGGGGGGGGGGTGATAGGGGGAAACAGCAGGCAGAGTAAAGACGGTTGAGGACATGGGGGGGGGGGGTGATAGGGGGAACAGCAGGCAGAGTAAAGACTGTTGAGGACATGGGGGGGGGGGGACGATAGGGGGGAACAGCAGGCAGAGTAAAGACTGTTGAGGAGGTGGGGGGGGGGACGATAGGGGGAACAGCAGGCAGAGTAAAGACTGTTGAGGAGGTGGGGGGGGGGGGGAGGGGGTGACCATAGGGGGAACAGCAGGCAGAGTAAAAACTGTTGAGGGGGTGGGGGGATGACCATAGGGGGAACAGCAGGCAGAGTAAAGACTGTTGAGGAGGTGGGGGGGGGGGGGGGAGATGACCATAGGGGGAACAGCAGGCAGAGTAAAGACTGTGAGGAGGTGGGGGGGGGGATGACCATAGGGGGAACAGCAGGCAGAGTAAAGACTGTTGAGGGGGGGTGATGACGATAGGGGGAACAGCAGGCAGAGTAAAGACTGTTGAGGGGGTGGGGGGGATGAGCAGGCAGAGTAAAGACTGTTGAGTAGGTGGGGGGGGGGGACGATAGGGGGAACAGCAGGCAGAGTAAAGACTGTTGAGGAGGTGGGGGGGGACGACGATAGGGGGAACAGCAGGCAGAGTTAAAGACTGTTGAGGAGGTGGGGGGGGGGGGCGATAGGGGGAACAGCAGGCAGAGTAAAGACTGTTGAGGGTGTGGGGGGGATGACCATAGGGGGGAACAGCAGGCAGAGTAAAGACTGTTGAGGACATGGGGGGGGGGGGGGGGACGATAGGGGGAACAGGCAGGCAGAGTAAAGACTGTTGAAGAGGTGGGGGGGATGACCATAGGGGGAACAGCAGGCAGAGTAAAGACTTGTTGAGGAGGGGTGGGGGGGACGACGATGGGGGAACAGCAGGCAGAGTAAAGACTGTTGAGGAGGTGGGGGGGGGGGGTGACCATAGGGGGAACAGCAGGCAGAGTAAAACTGTTGAGGGGGTGGGGGGGATGACCATAGGCGGAAACAGCAGGCAGAGTAAAAACTGTTGAGGAGGTGGGGGGGATGACCATAGGGGGAACAGCAGGGCAGAGTAAAGACTGTTTGAGGGGGGGTGATGACGATAGGGGGGAACAGCAGGCAGAGTAAAGACTGTTGAGGAGGTGGGGGGATGAGCAGGCAGAGTAAGTAAAGACTGTTGAGTAGGTGGGGGGGGGCAAGCGTAGTAGGGGGAACAAGCAGGCAGAGTAAAGACTGTTGAGGAGGTGGGGGGGGACGACGATAGGGGGAACAGCAGGCAGAGTAAAGACTGTTGAGGGTGTGGGGGGATGACCATAGGGGGAACAGCAGGCAGAGTAAAGACTGTTGAGGGGGTGGGGGGATGACCATAGGGGGAACAGCAGGCAGAGTAAAGACTGTTGAGTTTAATCTAATGTTAGAGATGTTTTGACAACAAAGCAAAGTTAGAACATGACAACTATAGTTTATAAATAACTTACTAGCATGATATAAGTGTTTCTAAATGACAAATAACTTGCTATAATACACTGAGCAAAAATATAAACGCAACATGTAAAGTGTTGGTCCTATGTTTCATGAGCTGAAATAAAAGATCACAGAAATGTTCCATACGCTCAGAAAGCTTATTTCTCTCAAATTCTTTGCACAAATGTGTTTACATCCCTGTTAGTGAGCGTTTCGCCTTTGCCAAGATAATCCATCCACCTGACAGGTGGCATATCAAGAAGCTGATTGAACAGCATGATCATTACACAGGTGCACCTTGTGCTGGGGACAATAAAAGACCACTGTAAAATGTGCAGTTTTGTCACACAACACAATGCCACAGATGTCTCAAGTTTTGAGGGAGCGTGCAATTGGCATGCTGACTGCAGGAATGTTAATTTATCTACCATAAGCCACCTCCAACATCGTTTTAGAGAATTTGGCAGTACGCCCAAACGGCCTCACAACCGCAGACCACGTGTATGGCGTCGTGTGGGCGAGTGGTTTTCTGATGTCAACGTTGTGAACAGAGTGCCCCATGGTGGCGGTGGGGTTATGGTATGGGCTGGCATAAGCTACGGACAACAAACACAATTGTATTTTATCGATGGCAATTTGAATGCACAGAGATACCGTGACAAGATCCTGAGGCCCATTGTCGTGCCATTCATCCGCCACCATCACCTCATGTTTCAGCATGATAATGCACGGCCCCATGTCACAAGGATCTGTACACAATTCCTTGAAGCTGAAAATGTCCCAGTTCTGCATACTCACCAGACATGTCACCCATTGAGCATGTTTGGGATGCTCTGGATCGACGCATAGGACAGCGTGTTCCAGTTCCCGCCAGTATCCAGCAACTTTGCACAGCCATTGAAGAGGAGTGGGACAATATTCCACAGGCCACAATCAACAGCCTGATCAACTCTATGCGAAGGAGATGTTACGCTCTGCATGAGGAAAATGGTGGTCACACCAGAGACTGACTGGTTTTCGGATCCACGCCCCTACCTTTTTAAAAAGGTATTTGTGACTAGCGCCGTAGCTCAGCTGGTAGAGCATGGCGCTTGTAACGCCAAGGTAGTGGGTTTGATCCCCGGGACCACCCATACACAAAAAAATAAATAATGTATGCACGCATGACTGTAAGTCGCTTTGGATAAAAACGTCTGCTAAATGGCATATTATTATAATATTATTATCTGTATTCCCAGTCATGTGAAATCTATAGATTAGGTCCTAATGAATTTATTTCAATTTACTGATTTCCTTATATGAACTGTATCTCAGTAAAATCTTTGAAATTGTTGCATGTTGCATTTATATTTTTGTTCAGTATAATTAAAATAACAACTCCAGATTTGTCTAAAACATAAAGAACGGTAGCAGGGATTTGCCTGTCCAGAAAGTTCTCCGTCTCTTTAAAGCCCCGCCCGTTCTGGGCTCAGATCACATGAGTCAGAGTTTGATGTCCTGCCCGAAGTTTACAACCAAGTCACACTCAACTTTACAACAGTGAGAAGGCAGTGATTTGCAATGTGCGCTGTCACTCGTTTTTCGATGGAAAAATCTGAAAACTTTCGATGGTAAATCTGTGCAGTAATTTGAGTTTAGCCAGGTAAACGTTTTCAACTTTTTCTTTGTGTTTTTTTTTGTGGAAAAGTTACAGATACAGTTCGGTAGATATGCGCGTTGTTGTATTGCACAGTGTGTCCTTCCGAAACATCAAAAAGAAGTGTACAGTTTCTGGAGATTACGATAGATAGCTGTTGGGATAACTTTACCAAATTTACTTTTGGACTCACTTTGACTAACTTTCGATGATCGAGGTTTCGAGTTTCGCTCTCCGAAAAACTCTGGATTGATTTTGGGCTCTTTGAGTTTAATCTTTTTATACATATTTTTTTCTCTGGCAAATACTTTTTGGATTGTTTTTGGAATAAACATGGATCCGAGCCAACACAACCCCCCAGCCGGCCACCAGATCATCCACGTCCGTGGCGACTCCGAGACTGGACCTGGAGGCCCTTTTCAACGCTGTTATGAACCCGAAAAATACCATCGTCCCCCCCTCCGTCCCTATGAGGATGAGGAAGCTTCCCGATTCCTTCTTCAAACCGCCAGAGCCAAAATCCCACTCCAGACAAGTAAGACGAGAGAGACCACCCTCACGCACACCCCAGCTACAGCCCTAACCCCCCAGACACTTCAGCAACTATAAAGAGAAAAATCCGTTCAGTTGTTTTACTTTTACCCACGCATGTTCCTAGTCAGGAGTGTCCCAAAAACGTTAATTATATTAAATTAGAAGTTATCTGCTGTTACCTAAATCAAGATGAATCAGCTTGAGAAGGTTAATTTTTTGAGGAGTTGTTGAATAACTTTTTTAAGTGTTACGCATATGACTAGTACTACGTGCTATTACTATAGTTAATTTTGTAAGTTATTCCAATAGTTTCAAGTTGCAGATATATCTTATGTAGGCTTCATATAATGTAGTGTATTGCATTGGCGAAAATTATTATTTAATTAATACACCAAGATTAACATAATATTCGTTTTAAGATTGATAAAAAAGTTGTTACGTTTGATGTTTGTAAATGAAAAGAAAATGTCTGTGATCGAAAAATGGACTGCAGCCTAGGCCCTATGCTTGCAACAGGTCCGTTTGTGCAGGAGTAGAACCTGCCGGTTTAGTTAAACAATGCATGCCCTTTAATGTTAGTAAAAAGCTTACGAAATCATGTGGTGGGATCACTCGTAGCCTATTTACAATGTTTTCCCTTTCAGTTTATGATCTTTAATGAGTGAGTTGAGCCAACAGTGCGCATGCGCGGTTTCACGGTGGCATAGACGTGTCGGAGTATGCGCTTTCGGGACTTCCAGAGTTGTTGTCCCTGATTCCCTGTTCCACTTTAGCAGGCTGCTGCAGCAGCCCTCTTCTCCTCTCCTCCGTCTTTAGAAGCCGAGCAGTGATACTAGGCCAATTTATTATCACAATGTTTGGTTATTCAAGTTTATGAACAGAAAGTTTGTTCTTATTGCATGGAACAACAACCACTTTATTTCTTTTTTAAATAATAATAATAATAATAATAATAATAATAATAATAATAAGCCATTTAGCAGACGCTTTTATCCAAAGCGACTTACAGTCATGCGTGCATAAATTTTTTTGTGTATGGGTGGTCCCGGGGATCGAACCCACTACCTTGGCGTTACAAGCGCCATGCTCTACCAGCTGAGCTACTCAACTCGTTATAAACACGTGACTATAATGAATTGATTTAATTACTTTGAAGTGAATAGTGAGGAACATGATTGAACAACATTTAATGAGGTGTTTTGTATACAAACTTTCCATCAGTAATCTGGTGTACATTACTGGTCATGTGCCATTGTTAGAGTGAATCACGGCTATCCCAAAGACATCCAGAGACCCACGAATCAGACGAAGACAACGAGGAAAAAGAGAAGCCGACCTAGAAGACGTGCGACGCCTGAACCAAGATAGACACGATTAAGACCGCTCCGAGAACAGCACGAACGCACCCCACGCTGCACCGCGAAGCTAGACCCGCCAGAGCCCCCGCTAGCAACGACCCGAAGCACGAAACGGAAGCTGCCAACCGAGAAGCCAGCATGAAGACCGCCGGAAAAGCAACCGAAGGACTAACCTGCAACCGCCTCAGTCGACACAGCGCGACAGCCAGAAGACGAGCCACGAGACTCACGGTACGCAAGAACCAAGACGAATGCAGACCGCACAGACGAAGCGAAGACCGCGAAGAATGACCTCCGCAGACCCCCCCCCCTCCAAGAGAACTCCCCCCTCCGACTCCCCCTCCGACCCACCGCGCAGCCTCCCTACTCATCTCTCAGCTCCTACTCCGTCCTCCTACCTCCGCCTACTCCGCACTCACCTACACTCCCTCTCCTACCCGCCTCACTACCCTCCTCCTCTCTTAGTCTCCTCCTCCTCTTAATTTCTCCTCCATCCTCTTCTCCCCTCTCCTCCTCATCTTCCCTCTCCTCCTCTCTCCTCCTCCATCTTCTCCTCTCTCCTCCACCCTCTTCTCTCTTCCTCCCAGGCCAGCACAGACGCAGGTACGGCTGGTGCCATCGCCCCCCACCACGTGCGCGCCCACTCGTCCCCGGCCTCCCTGCAGCTAGGGGCAGTATCTCCCCTGTTGGGCATGGTCCCTGCTGGCGCCCCCCCATCACACCTCCGACAGTCGTCTTATGAGATCCCGGAGGACATGCCCCTGCCCCCGGGCTGGGAGATGGCCAAGACCCCCTCTGGACAAAGATACTTCCTCAAGTAAGTTTAATAATAGCACCTTATGTACGTTAACTCTCTATACCTGTGTAATAATGCTGTTATTAAGAGCCAGGAACAGCCCTGTAGGCCCTGGTCGAAAGCAGTGCACTATTGGAACATAGTGTCTGGGGCTTCAGTTTACAGCTAAAATAATGGTTCAATGGAGCCTCCCCTCTTGCCAGACTCTGCTTCAGTGTACTCTACACAGGACAAGACAAGACAGGACAAGACAAGACAGGACTGGGGGTAAACTAGAGACATATAGTGGATTGTGGTTGTATTATAGGGACTGGGGTTAAACTAGAGATGTATAGTGGTTGTATTTGTAAGTCGCTCTGGATAAGAGCGTCTGCTAAATTACTTAATTGTTAAATGTTGTACTAAAGGAACTGGGGGTAAACTAGATAGATTTAGTGGTTGTACTAGATGGACTGGGGGTAAACTAGAGATACATAGTGGATTGTGGTTGTATTACAGGGACTGGGGGTAAACTATACAGTGAGGGAAAAAAGTATTTGATCCCCTGCTGATTTTGTACGTTTGCCCACTGACAAAGACATGATCAGTCTATAATTTTAATGGTAGGTTTATTTGAACAGTGAGAGACAGAATAACAAAGAAAAACCAGAAAATCCAGAAAAACGCATGTCAAAAATGTTATAAATTGATTTGCATTTTAATGAGGGAAATAAGTATTTGACCCCCTCTCAATCAGAATGATTTCTGGCTCCCAGGTGTCTTTTATACAGGTAACGAGCTGAGATTAGGAGCACACTCTTAAAGGGAGTCCTCCTAATCTCAGTTTGTTACCTGGATAAAGGACACCTGTCCACAGAAGCAATCACTCAATCAGATTCCAAACTCTCCACCATGGCCAAGACCAAAGAGCTCTCCAAGGATGTCAGGGACAAGATTGTAGACCTACCCAAGGCTGGAATGGGCTACAAGACCATCGCCAAGCAGCTTGGTGAGAAGGTGACAATACTTGGTGCGATTATTCGCAAATGGAAGAAACACAAAATAACTGTCAATCTTCCTCGGCCTGGGGCTCCATGCAAGATCTCACCTCATGGAGATGCAATGATCATGAGAACGGTGAGGAATCAGCCCAGAACTACACGGGAGGATCTTGTCAATGATCTCAAGGCAGCTGGGACCATAGTCACCAAGAAAACAATTGGTAACACACTACGCCGTGAAGGACTGAAATCCTGCAGCGCCCGCAAGGTCCCCCTGCTCAAGAAAGCACATATACAGGCCCGTCTGAAGTTTGCCAATGAACATCTGAATGATTCAGAGGAGAACTGGGTGAAAGTGTTGTGATCAGATGAGACCAAAATCGAGCTCTTTGCCATCAACTCAACTCGCCGTGTTTGGAGGAGGAGGAATGCTGCCTATGACCCCAAGAACACCATCCCCACCGTCAAACATGGAGGTGGAAACATTATGCTTTGGGGGTGTTTTTCTGCTAAGGGGACAGGACAACTTCACCGCATCAAAGGGACGATGGACGAGGCCATGTACCGTCAAATCTTGGGTGAGAACCTCCTTCCCTCAGCCAGGGCATTGAAAATGGGTAGTGGATGGGTATTCCAGCATGACAATGACCCAAAACACACGGCCAAGGAAACAAAGGAGTGGCTCAAGAAGAAGCACATTAAGGTCCTGGAGTTGCCTAGCCAGTCTCCAGACCTTAATCCCACAGAAAATCTGTGGAGGGAGCTGAAGGTTCGAGTTGCCAAACGTCAGGCTCGAAACCTTAATGACTTGGAGAAGATCTGCAAAGAGGAGTGGGACAAAATCCCTCCTGAGATGTGTGCAAACCTGTTGGCCAACTACAAGAAACAACTGACCTCTGTGATTGCCAACAAGGGTTTTGCCACCAAATACTAAGTCATGTTTTGCAGAGGGGTCAAATACTTATTTCCCTCATTAAAATGCAAATCAATTTATAACATTTTTGACATGCATTTTTCTGGATTTTTGTTGTTGTTATTCTGTCTCTCACTGTTCAAATAAACCTACCATTAAAATAATAGACTGATCATGTCTTTGTCAGTGGGCAAACGTACAAAATCAGCAGGGGATCAAATACTTTTTTCCCTCACTGTAGATATATAGTGGTTGTATTAGAGGGACTGGGCCACTTAAGTTTAAAAACTTGTTCATGTAGGCTACTTAATGTGCAAAATGTTTTCAGTCAGTTTTCTCAAATTTAGGCCAACGACTTTCTTCCCAATTGGTTGTGGGCAGACATGATGTAGTAGGATAAAATGAGAGCTTTCAGAATCAGATGTTTTTAGGTTCCACATCTGGAGCACATCTGGCCCATTTAGGGCAGGCCTCTACTCTTCTCCTGGAGTCGTAGGTTACTAGGGGTTGGGGGGAGGGGAGAGGGGAGAGGGGAGAGGAGAGAGAGAGAGAGAGAGAGAGAGAATAATGAAACCACTACTCTATGATAAATAATGAAACCACTACTCTATGATAAATAATGAAACTACACTATAATAGTTTAGTCTTGTAAATAACCACACACACCTCATTGGGGAGTCCTGGGACTCCTCTGTGTCTATGTGTGGGCTTGTGTTTGATCTCTATACACTGTGTTGTCAAGCACTTGAATGCACAAATGAGACTCAATGGAGTCTGAACCTTCCCTTCCCTGTTCTCGGCTTCCTTCTGTCTGTGTCTTTGTCTGAGACAATAGCAGGAGAGACTCAGTGGTGGGAAAAGTACCCAATTGTCATACTTGAGGAAAAGTAAAGATATCTCAATAGAAAACGACTCAAGTAAAAGTGAAAGTCACCCAGTAAAATACTACTTGAGTAAAAGTCTAAAAGTATTTGGTTTTAAATATATTTAAGTATCAAAAGTAAATGTAATTCTTAAAATATACTTAAGTATCAAAAGGTCAAATTATAAATAATTTCAAATTGTTTATATTAAGCACCATTTTCTATTTGTTTTTGTACATTTCCAGAATATATGATAGATAGCCAGGTAGCCAGATAGCCAGATAGCAAACTAAGCATGTGTGTTTAGTGAGTCCGCCAGATCAGAGGCAGTAGGGATGACCAGGGATGTCCTTTGATAGTTGTGTGAATTGGACCATTTTCCTGTCCTGCTAAGCATTCAAAATGTAACGAGTAGTTTTGAGTGTCAGGGAAAATGTTTGGAGTAGAAAGTACATCATTTTCTTTAGGAATGTAGTGAAGTAAAAAGTAGTCAAAAACATAAATAGTACAGTACAGATACCCCCCAAAAACGACTTAAGTACTTTACACCACTGGAGAGACTGAATGGGGATGTTGTGGGCTTTTTGTGTTAGTTGTTAACCCCAGCTATGTTTGTGGTCAACTCTCTCACAGGAAGCTGCTGTGCTGTGGTTGGTCAACTACTTCCTCTATCTCAGTAGGAGCGTCTTGATGACTTCCTCTTTGTCTCTCGTAGTCTCGTTTGGGTTTTCTATTCTCTGAAAATAAAGGAAATCTACAAAACGTTGGTCATTCACTCAGCTGACATCTTCAGAGAATGTTGATATTCTTCTCTACGTGTATTTTTCAGTTATTACATTGTTTTATCTCAGTGATATTTTACACAATGTTATTACATAACAGAGACTCTGAGGTTGTGTCGCCATGACACTTTTGGAATACAGTGTTCCGTGCTACGGAGATAGGCACCCTGAAAACATTCTGTGTCGGCCGCACATCAAAGTTGAGAGACACTCGATCTGAAATGAAAAGAGACCTCCTCAGCAGAGTTGCTGGAAAAAACACTCCTATTAATAAACAGGGGTTGTCTGACCAACCCAGGGCGGCAAGAAGAGAGGGAGAGAGAGAGGGAGAGAGGAAGAGAGGGAGAGAGAGGGAGAGGGGAAGAGAGGGAGAGAGAGGGGAAGAGAGAGGGAGGGAAGAGAGGGAGAGGGGAGAGGGAGAGGGGAGAGAGAGAGGGAGAGGGGAGAGGGAGGGAGAGGGAGAGGAGAGGGAGAGAGAGGGAGAGAGGGAGAGAGAGAGGGAGAGGGGAAGAGAGGGAAAGAGAGAGCGCGAGGGGGGAGAGAGAGAGAGAGAGAGGGGGGAGAGATATAGAGGGGGAGAGAGATGTAATAATAGAGCCAACAAGAGAGAGAGAGAGAGAGAGAGAGAGAGTTTACGTTTCATTCAGGTGACTGACAGACCTCTGCCTTTTAGTATAAAACAGTTTATTAGTCATCACATTACTCATTCTGGATCTCCTTCAACAGGACTGCAGGGCCCCAAGTGGAGCCAGTTATCCCAGTATTAACGTCCCAGGATGCGTCCCAAATGACACCCTATATAGTGCACTGCTTTTGACCAGAGCCCGATGAGCTATATATGGAATAGGGTGCCATTTGGGACACAACCCCAGTGACTCATATAGCTGTGGTTGCTGCATGATGTCCCACTGGTTTTGAAGCAAGTTTCCCTTTTAGTTTCCTTCAGCCATGATGACGGTGCTGTGATGGCTGGCAGCTTTGTGTCAATGGAGTTAAATGGTCTCTGCCATGTGGCGCTCAGATAGAAGAGAGAGAGAGACGGAGGGAGAGAGAGAGAGGGAGAGGGGACTGGGCCAAGACTGGAGCAGCTCTGGGTCCAAAGTAGTGCACTATATAGAGAATAGGATGCCATTTGGGAGACATTCTGATCTGTTGGCCTGGCCCTCCCTTTGTCCCGACGACCAGGGAGCAGAGAAACACTGAGCTGTATTCAGGCAGAACAGAGCAGAGCGCCTTGGCCCTGTGGAGCTGTGGAGCGGTGGAGGGAGGCTCATGTGAGCCGTCCAAAAATAGACAAGCATCTGAGATTAAGTGTAAAGCAGTGGAGGAAGGGGAGGACCATTCTACTCAGTGAATTTCATAAAAATAAAAATAGTGAAACATTAAAAAACAAATAATGTTTATATGAAAATATACTACATTTACATCATTTAGCAGACACTCTTATCCAGAGCGACTTACAGTTAGTGAGTGCATACATTATTATTATTATTAGTAGTATTTTTTCATACCCCCCGTGGGAATCGAACCCACAACCCCAACTCTACCAACTGAGCTACATCCCTGCCGGCCATTCCCTCCCCTACCCTAGACGACGCTGGGCCAATTGTGCGCCGCCCCATGGGTCTCCCGGTCGCGGCCGGCTACGACAGAGCCTGGATTCGAACCAGGATCTCGAGTGGCACAGCTAGCACTGCGCCACTCGGGAGGCCTACACTACACTGAACAACAATATAAATGCAACATGTAAAGTGTTGGTTCCATGTTTCATGAGCTGAAATAAAACATCCCAGAAATGTTCCATACGCACAAAAAGCTTATTTCTCTCAAATTCTGTGCACAAATGTGTTTACATCCCAGTGAGTATTTCGCCTTTGCCAAGATAATCCATCCACCTGACAGGTGTGGCATATCAAGAAGCTGATTAAACAGCATGATCATTACACAGGTGCACCTTGTGCTGGGGACAATAAAATGCCACTTTAAAATGTGCAGTTTTGTCACACAACACAATGCTACAGATGTCTTAAGTTTTGAGGGAGCGTGCAATTGGCATGCTGACCTGCAGGAATGTCCACCAGAGCTGTTGCCAGATCATTTTAAGCTAATTTCTCTACCATAAGCCGCCTCCAACGACATTTTAGAGAATTCGTCAGTACGTCCAACTGACCTCACAACCGCAGACCACGTGTAACCACGCCAGCACAGGACCTCCACATCCGGCTTCTTCACCTGCGGGATCGTCTGAGACCAGCCACCTGGACAGCTGATGAAACTGTGGATTTGCACAACCAAAGAATTTCTGCACAAACTGTCAGAAAACCATCTTAGGGAAGCTCATCTGCTTGCTTGTCATCCATACCAGGGTCTTGACCTGACTGCATTTCGACGTCGTAACTGACTTCAGCAAAATGCTCACCTTCGATGGCCACTGGCACGCTGGAGAAGTGTACTCTTCACGGATGAATCCCAGACAGCATGTATTGTGTCGTGTGAGTGAGCGGTTTGATGTCAACGTTGTGAACAGATGGTGGCGGTTGGGTTATGGTACGGACAACAAATACACATTTTATTAATGGCAATTTGAATGCACAGAGATACCGTGACGAGATCCTGGGGCCCATTGTCGTGCCATTCATCCGCCGCCATCAAATCAAATCCAAATCAAATTGTATTGGTCACATGCGCCGAATACAACAGGTGTAGACATTACAGTGAAATGCTTACTTACAGCCCTTAACCAACAGTGCATTTATTTTTTACAAAAAAAGTAAAAATAAAACAACAACAAAAAAAGTGTTGAGAGAAAAAAGAGCAGAAGTAAAATAAAGTGACAGTAGGGAGGCTATATATACAGGGGGGTACCGTTGCAGAGTCAATGTGCGGGGGCACTGGCTAGTTGAGGTAGTTGAGGTAATATGTACATGTGGGTAGAGTTAAAGTGACTATGCATAAATAATTAACAGAGTAGCAGCAGCGTAAAAAGGATGGGGTGGGGGGGCAGTGCAAATAGTCCGGGTAGCCATGATTAGCTGTTCAGGAGTCTTATGGCTTGGGGGTAGAAGCTGTTGAGAAGCCTTTTGGACCTAGACTTGACGCTCTGGTACCGCTTGCCGTGCGGTAGCAGAGAGAACAGTCTATGACTAGGGTGGCTGGAGTCTTTGACAATTTTGAGGGCCTTCCTCTGACACCGCCTGGTATAGAGGTCCTGGATGGCAGGAAGCTTGGCCCCAGTGATGTACTGGGCCGTACGCACTACCCTCTGTAGTGCCTTGCGGTCGGAGGCCAAGCAGTTGCCATACCAGGCGGTGATGCAACCAGTCAGGATGCTCTCGATGGTGCAGCTGTAGAACCTTTTTGAGAATCTGAGGACCCATGCCTCACCTTATGTTTCAGCGTGATAATACACGGCCCCATGTCGCAAGGATCCGTACACAATTCCTAGAAGCGGAAAATGTCTCAGTTCTTCCATGGCCTGCATACTCACTAGACAATGTCACCCGTTGAGCATGTTTGGGATGCTCTAGATCGACGTGTACGACAGTGTGTTCCAGTTTCCGCCAATATCCAGCAGCTTCGCACAGCCATTGAAGAGGAGTGGGACAACATTCCAGATTAGGGCCTAATGAATTTATTTCGATTGGCTGATTTCCTTATATGAACTGTAACTCAGTGATATCTTTGAAATTATTGCATGTTGCGTTTTATATTTTTTGTTCAGTGTATGTCATGGAAAGGTGTTCCTAATGTTTTGTACACTCCGTTTATATTCACATCAAGTTCTAATTAGTTTCAGAGTAAAGTAGTGTTATTACTTCACTAGATACTAGTGTGAGTCCCAAATGGCAGCATATTATCTATGTAGTGCACACTGGTCAAAAGTAGTTCACTTAATAGGGAATAGGGTGCCATTTGGGAGGCAGACTAGGGCTCTTCCAGCAACAGAACACTGAGAACAGACAGCTTCTGTTATAATATAATGATTATAATTTTGTCACAGTTTGGTTTCTGTCAGTGGGGGGATGTGGTTGAATTTGCTGAATGGGTGATAGTGAGTGAGTGAGAAATCTCCTGCCTCTTGTTTCCCGAGTTTGTCTTGCTGGTTTCAATATAAACCCCACAGCTGAGCAGAGCCAATGGGAGGGAGGGAGAGAGGGAGGGAGAGAGGGAGGGAATTACCTAAGAAAATGAACAACAATGACAAATGGTTTGATGACGAATGCAAAAACCTAAGAAAGATATTGAGAAACCTATCCAACCCAAACCACAGAGACCCAGAAAACCTGAGCCTACACCTTCACTATGGTGAATCACTAAAACAGTACAGAAATACACTACGGAAAAATAAGGAACAGCCTGTCAGAAATCAGCTCAATGTAAATGAAGAATCCATAGACTCTAACCACTTCTGGGAAAATTGGAAAACACTAAACAAACAACAACACAAAGAGTTATCTATCCAAAACGGAGATGTATGGATAAACCACTTCTCCAATCTTTTTGGCAAATCTTAGAATCAGCTATTAAAGACTACCAGAACCCACTGGATTCTCCAATTACATTGAATGAACTACAGGCCAAAATCCAAACCCTCCAACCCAAAAGGCCTTTGGTGTTGATGGTATCCTCAATGAAATGATAAAATATACACACCACAAATTCCAATTGGCTATTCATAAACTCTTCAACATCATCCTTAGCTCTGGCATCTTCCCCAATATTTGGAACCAAGGTCTGATCACCCCAATCCACAAAAGTGGAGACAAATTCAACCCCAATAACTACTGTGGGATATGCATCAACAGAAACCTTGGGAAAATCCTCTGCATTATCATTAAAAGCAGACTCCTACATTTCCTCAGTGAAAACAATATCCTGAGCAAATGTCAAATTGGCTTTTTACCTAATTACCCTACGACAGACCACGTATTCACCCTGCACACCCTAATTAACAAACAAACGAAAACAAAGGCAAAGTCTTTGTTGATTTCAAAAAAGCTTTTGACTCAATTTGGCATGAGGGTCTGCTTTACAAATTGATGGAAAGTGGTGTTGGGGGGAAAACATACAACATTATAAAATCCATGTACACAAACAACAAGTGTGTGATTAAAATTGGCAAAAAACACAACATTTTTTCCACAGGGCCGTGGGGTGAGACAGGGATGCAGCTTAAGCCCCACCCTCTTCAACATATATATATATATATATATCAACGAATTGGCGAGGGCACTAGAACAGTCTGCAGCACCAGGCCTCACCCTACTAGAATCTGAAGTCAAATGTCTACTGTTTGCTGATGATCTGGTGCTTCTGTCCCCAACCAAGGAGGGCCTACAGCAGCACGTAGATCTTCTGCACAGATTATGTCAGACCTGGGCCCTGACAGTGAATCTCAGTAAGACAAAAATAATGGTGTTCCAAAAAAGGTCCAGTAGCCAAGACAACAAATACAAATTCTATCTAGACACCGTTGCCCTAGAGCACACAAAGAATTAAGCCTACCTCGGCCTAAACATCAGCGCCACAGGTAGCTTCCACAAAGCTGTGAGCGATCTGAGATAAGAAGGGCCTTCTATGCCATCAAAAGGAACATAAAACTCGACATCCCAATTAGGATCTGACTTAAAATACTTGAATCAGTTATAGAACCCATTGCCCTTTATGGTTTCAAAATCCAAAGAGCAATTCAATTCTACAACCACCTAAAAATAAGTGATTCTCAAACCTCCCATAACAATGCCCTCACCTACAGAGAGGTTAACCTGGAGAAGAGTCCCCTCTGCCAGCTGGTACAGGGAGTCTGCTCACAAACACAAACAGACCCCACAGAGCCCCAGGACAACAACAACATCACAATTAGACCCAACCAAATCATGAGAAAACAAAAAGATAATTACTTCACACATTGGAAAGAATCAACAAAAAAACGGAGCAAACTAGAATGCTATTTGGCTCTAAACAGAGAGTACACAGTGGCAGAATACCTGACCACTGTGACTGACCCAAACTTAAGGAAAGCTTTGACTATGTACAGACTCAGTGAGCATAGCATTGCTATTCAGAAAGGCCGCCATAGGCAGACCTGGCTCTACTGGGTGAAATACCACAGTGTGCCATCACAGCAGCAAGATTTGTGACCTGTTGCCACAAGAAAAGGTCAACCAGTGAAGAACAAACCCCATTGTAAATACAACCTGTATTTCATACTTCAACTATTTGCACATTCTTACAACATTGCCAATAATTTAACATTTAAAATGTATTTTCTGAGTGTAATGTTTACTGTTCATTTTTATTTTTTATTTCACTTTTGTTTTATTATCTACTTCACTTGCTTTGGCAACGTAAATATATGTTTCCCATGCCAATAAAGCCCTTTGAATTGAATTGAGAGAGCGAGAGAGAAGGTAGAGGGAAAGAGAGAGCCATTGGGGAAATGTCAACATGGTGTGTTGACCTTTCCTGTCCTTTCTTCCAGCAGTTTGCTGTGGCCTTTGATTTACAACGGCAGGGGGGAGGGCAGGGGAGTAGGGGGAGGTGGGGTCACCTTGTTTGGTGTTAGTGGTAGTGGGGGTGGTGGTGGTGGGATGGGGGGCAGGGTGGAGGTGCGGTCACCTTGTTTGGTGGTAGTAGTAGTGGTAGCGGGGGTGGTGGTGGGATGGGGGGCAGGGTGGAGGTGGGATGGGGGGCAGGGTGGAGGTGGGATCGGGGTCAGGGCTCTCAGGACTAGGGTGGGGAAGGGGGACAGGACAGGGCTGGCTAGCAGGCCACACTAGGGGTAGTTGTGGTGGGGGCAGGGCAGGGCTGGCTAGCAGGCCACACCAGGGGTAGTTGTGGGGGGGGGGCAGGGCTGGCTAGCAGGCCACACCAGGGGTAGTTGTGGGGGGGGGGCAGGGCTGGCTAGCAGGCCACACCAGGGGTAGTTGTGGTGGGGGCAGGGCAGGGCTGGCTAGCAGGCCACACCAGGGGTAGTTGTGGTGGGGGCAGGGCAGGGCTGGCTAGCAGGCCACACCAGGGGTAGTTGTGGTGGGGGCAGGGCAGGGCTGGCTAGCAGGCCACACCAGGGGTAGTTGTGGGGGGGGGGGGGCAGGGCTGGCTAGCAGGCCACACCAGGGGTAGTTGTGGGGGGGCAGGGCAGTGCTGGCTAGCAGGCCACACCAGGGGTAGTTGTGGTGGGGGCAGGGCTGGCTAGCAGGCCACACCAGGGGTAGTTGTGGTGGGGGCAGGGCAGGGCTGGCTAGCAGGCCACACCAGGGGTAGTTGTGGGGGGGCAGGGCAGGGCTGGCTAGCAGGCCACACCAGGGGTAGTTGTGGGGGGGCAGGGCAGGGCTGGCTAGCAGGCCACACCAGGGGTAGTTGTGGTGGGGGGCAGGGCAGGGCTGGCTAGCAGGCCACACCAGGGGTAGTTGTGGGGGGGCAGGGCTGGCTAGCAGGCCACACCAGGGGTAGTTGTGGTGGGGGCAGGGCAGGGCTGGCTAGCAGGCCACACCAGGGGTAGTTGTGGTGGGGGCAGGGCTGGCTAGCAGGCCACACCAGGGGTAGTTGTGGGGGGGGCAGGGCAGGGCTGGCTAGCAGGCCACACCAGGGGTAGTTGTGGGGGGGGGCAGGGCAGGGTCATAAACTAATGTAGGATTCTAAATAAGCTGCTCTGCTGGAATGGAAGGCTAATCAGTGCTTCCTCTGGCTTTATTAAACACAGCCTTCAACGGGGATCTACTCTCCATGGGAAACCTACGGGAAGCCAAATGGCACCCTATTCCCTATATAGTGCACTACTTTGGACCCAGAGCCCATAGGGGCGCTACACAGGGAGTAGGGTGCCATTTGGAACACACACTGGGTTTAAAGGAGAGTAAGGCCTGGAGGGTGCAGCTATTCTGTGACCCACCCAGGGGTCAAACAACTGCCTTCTGATTGGAGACACTCCATTTTACATTTCAAAAATCAAATAATACATGCTGGTTTTGAACCATGCTGGTCTGGTGTAGATTGTAGACAATGAGTTTCTGACCTGAATAAGCTGTTTGAAAGGATTGGTAGGCTACTTTGTGCCCAATACATTTTTTGTGTGATCATTTTAGAAAAGTTTGGTTTTTCTGTGTCCAACTGTTTTGACCACAGTGGCCCAACTCAGTGGTGGTCTAATGTTAGATGACAAATGGTCTTCTTTTCACACATACTATACTTGACCTGCCTCATTCACATCTTCATTAATGACCTGCCTCATTCACATCTTAATGTATGACCTGCCTCATTCACATCTTAATGTATGACCTGCCTCATTCACATCTTAATGTATGACCTGCCTCATTCACATCTTCATTCATGACCTGCCTCATTCACATCTTCATTCATGACCTGCCTCATTCACATCTTCATTCATGACCTGCCTCATTCACGTCTTCATTCATGACCTGCCTCATTCACGTCTTCATTTATGACCTGCCTCATTCACATCTTAATGTATGACCTGCCTCATTCACATCTTCATTCATGACCTGCCTCATTCACATCTTAATGTATGACCTGCCTCATTCACATCTTCATTCATGACCTGCCTCATTCACATCTTCATTCATGACCTGCCTCATTCACGTCTTCATTCATGACCTGCCTCATTCACGTCTTCATTTATGACCTGCCTCATTCACATCTTAATGTATGACCTGCCTCATTCACATCTTCATTCATGACCTGCCTCATTCACATCTTCATTCATGACCTGCCACATTCACGTCTTCATTCATGACCTGCCTCATTCACGTCTTCATTTATGACCTGCCTCATTCACGTCTTCATTTATGACCTGCCTCATTCACGTCTTCATTCATGACCTGCCTCATTCACATCTTCATTCATGACCTGCCTCAGTCTTAATTTATGACCTGCCTCATTCACATCTTAATTTATGACCTGCCTCAGTCACATCTTCATTTATGACCTGCCTCATTCACGTCTTCATTTATGACCTGCCTCATTCACATCTTCATTTATGACCTGCCTCATTCACATCTTCATTTATGACCTGCCTCATTCTTCATTTATGACCTGCCTCATTCACGTCTTCATTTATGACCTGCCTCATTCACATCTTCATTTATGACCTGCCTCATTCTTCATTTATGACCTGCCTCATTCTTCATTTATGACCTGCCTCATTCACATCTTCATTTACGACCTGCCTCATTCATGTCCTCATTTATGACCTGCCTCATTCTTCATTTATGACCTGCCTCATTCACATCTTAATGTATGACCTGCCTCATTCACAACTTAATTCATGACCTGCCTCATTCACATCTTCATTTATGAACCTGCCTCATTCTTAATTTATGACCTGCCTCATTCTTCATTTATGACCTGCCTCATTCACATCTTCATTTATGACCTGCCTCATTCACAACTTCATTGATGACCTGCCTCATTCACATCTTCATTTATGACCTGCCTCATTCTTCATTTATGACCTGCCTCATTCACATCTTCATTTACGACCTGCCTCATTCACGTCCTCATTTATGACCTGCCTCATTCTTCATTTATGACCTGCCTCATTCACGTCTTCATTTATGACCTGCCTCATTCACATCTTCATTTATGACCTGCCTCATTCTTCATTTATGACCTGCCTCATTCACATCTTAATGTATGACCTGCCTCATTCACAACTTAATTCATGACCTGCCTCATTCACATCTTTATTTATGACCTGCCTCATTCTTTGTTGATGACCTGCCTCATTCACATCTTCATTTATGATCTGCCTCATTCACATCTTCATTCATGACCTGCCTCATTCACATCTTCATTCATGACCTGCCTCATTCACATCTTCATTTATGACCTGCCTCATTCACATCTTCATTTATGACCTGCCTCATTCACATCTTCATTTATGACCTGCCTCATTCACATCTTCATTTATGACCTGCCTCATTCACATCTTCATTGATGACCTGCCTCATTCACATCTTCATTTTTGACCTGCCTCATTCACATCTTCATTTATGACCTGCCTCATTCTTCATTTATGACCTGCCTCATTCTTCATTTATGACCTGCCTCATTCTTCATTTATGACCTGCCTCATTCTTCATTTATGACCTGCCTCATTCACATCTTCATTTATGACCTGCTTCATTCTTTATTAATGACCTGCCTCATTCACATCTTCATTTATGACCTGCCTCATTCACATCTTCATTTATGACCTGCCTCATTCACATCTTCATTTATGACCTGCCTCATTCTTCATTTATGACCTGCCTCATTCACATCTTCATTTATGACCTGCCTCATTCTTCATTCATGACCTGCCTCATTCTTCATTTATGACCTGCCTCATTCACATCTTCATTTATGACCTGCTTCATTCTTCATTTATGACCTGCCTCATTCACATCTTCATTTATGACCTGCCTCATTCTTCATTTATGACCTGCCTAATTCACATCTTCATTTATGACCTGCCTCATTCTTCATTTATGACCTGCCTCATTCACATCTTCATTTATGATCTGCCTCATTCACATCTTCATTTATGACCTGCCTCATTCTTCATTTATGACCTGCCTCATTCACATCTTCATTTCTGACCTGCCTCATTCTTCATTTTTAACCTCCCTCATTCACATCTTCATTTCTGACCTGCCTCATTCTTCATTTTTAACCTCCCTCATTCACATCTTCATTTATGACCTGCCTCATTCACATCTTCATTTATGACCTGCCTCATTCACATCTTCATTTTTGACCTGCCTCATTCACATCTTCATTTATGACCTGCCTCATTCTTCATTTATGACCTGCCTCATTCACATCTTCATTTATGACCTGCCTCATTCAAATCTTCATTTATGACCTGCCTCATTTGTCATTTTTGACCTGCCTCATTGACATTTTCATTTATGACCTGCCTCATTCTTCATTTTTGACCTGCCTAATTCACATCTTCATTTATGATCTGCCTCATTCACATCTTCATTTATGACCTGCCTCATTCTTCATTTATGACCTGCCTCATTCACATCTTCATTTATGACCTGCCTCATTCTTCATTTTTAACCTCCCTCATTCACATCTTCATTTATGACCTTCCTCATTCTTCATTTATGACCTGCCTCATTCACATCTTCATTTATGACCTGCCTCATTCTTCATTTATGACCTGCCTCATTCACATCTTCATTTTTGACCTGCCTCATTCACATCTTCATTTATGACCTGCCTCATTCACATCTTCATTTATGACCTGCCTCATTTGTCATTTTTGACCTGCCTCATTCACATCTTCATTTATGACCTCCCTCATTCTTCATTTATGACCTGCCTAATTCACATCTTCATTTATGATCTGCCTCATTCACATCTTCATTTATGACCTGCTTCATTCTTTATTAATGACCTGCCTCATTCACATCTTCATTTATGACCTGCCTCATTCACATCTTCATTTATGACCTGCCTCATTCACATCTTCATTTATGACCTGCCTCATTCTTCATTTATGACCTGCCTCATTCTTCATTTATGACCTGCCTCATTCTTCATTTATGACCTGCCTCATTCACATCTTCATTTATGACCTGCCTCATTCACATCTTCATTTATGACCTGCCTCATTCACATCTTCATTTATGACCTGCCTCATTCACATCTTCATTTATGACCTGCCTCATTCTTCATTTATGACCTGCCTCATTCTTCATTTATGACCTGCCTCATTCTTCATTTATGACCTGCCTCATTCTTCATTCATGACCTGCCTCATTCTTCATTTATGACCTGCCTCATTCACATCTTCATTTATGACCTGCTTCATTCTTCATTTATGACCTGCCTCATTCACATCTTCATTTATGACCTGCCTCATTCTTCATTTATGACCTGCCTAATTCACATCTTCATTTATGACCTGCCTCATTCACATCTTCATTTATGACCTGCCTCATTCACATCTTCATTTATGATCTGCCTCATTCACATCTTCATTTATGACCTGCCTCATTCACATCTTCATTTCTGACCTGCCTCATTCTTCATTTTTAACCTCCCTCATTCACATCTTCATTTATGACCTGCCTCATTCTTCATTTATGACCTGCCTCATTCACATCTTCATTTATGACCTGCCTCATTCACATCTTCATTTATGACTTGCCTCATTCTTCATTTTTGACCTGCCTCATTCACATCTTCATTTATGACCTGCCTCATTCTTCATTTATGACCTGCCTCATTCACATCTTAATGTATGACCTGCCTCATTCACATCTTAATGTATGACCTGCCTCATTCTTCATTTATGACCTGCCACATTCTTCATTTATGACCTTCCTCATTCACATCTTCATTGATGACCTGCCTCAGTCACATCTTCATTCATGACCTGCCTCATTCACGTCTTCATTCATGACCTGCCTCATTCTTCATTTTTAACCTCCCTCATTCACATCTTAAGTTATGACCTGCCTCATTCTTCATTTATGACCTGCCTCATTCTTCATTCATGACCTGCCTCATTCACATCTTCATTTATGACCTGCCTCATTCACATCTTCATTTATGACCTGCCTCATTCTTCATTTATGACCTGCCTCATTCATTTATGACCTGCCTCATTCACATCTTCATTTATGACCTGCCTCATTCACATCTTCATTTATGACCTGCCTCATTCACATTTTCATTCATGACCTGCCTCATTCTTCATTTATGACCTGCCTCATTCTTCATTCATGACCTGCCTCATTCACATCTTCATTTATGACCTGCCTCATTCACATCTTCATTTATGACCTGCCTCATTCACATCTTCATTTTTGACCTGCCTCATTCACATCTTCATTTATGACCTGCCTCATTCTTCATTTATGACCTGCCTCATTCACATCTTCATTTATGACCTGCCTCATTCAAATCTTCATTTATGACCTGCCTCATTTGTCATTTTTGACCTGCCTCATTCACATTTTCATTTATGACCTGCCTCATTCTTCATTTTTGACCTGCCTAATTCACATCTTCATTTATGATCTGCCTCATTCACATCTTCATTTATGACCTGCCTCATTCTTCATTTATGACCTGCCTCATTCACATCTTCATTTATGACCTGCCTCATTCTTCATTTTTAACCTCCCTCATTCACATCTTCATTTATGACCTTCCTCATTCTTCATTTATGACCTGCCTCATTCACATCTTCATTTATGACCTGCCTCATTCTTCATTTATGACCTGCCTCATTCACATCTTCATTTTTGACCTGCCTCATTCACATCTTCATTTATGACCTGCCTCATTCTTCATTTATGATCTGCCTCATTCACATCTTCATTTATGACCTGCCTCATTTGTCATTTTTGACCTGCCTCATTCACATCTTCATTTATGACCTCCCTCATTCTTCATTTATGACCTGCCTAATTCACATCTTCATTTATGATCTGCCTCATTCACATCTTCATTTATGACCTGCCTCATTCTTCATTTATGACCTGCCTCATTCACATCTTCATTTCTGACCTGCCTCATTCTTCATTTTTAACCTCCCTCATTCACATCTTCATTTATGACCTGCCTCATTCTTCATTTATGACCTGCCTCATTCACATCTTAATTTATGACCTGCCTCATTCACATCTTCATTTATGACTTGCCTCATTCTTCATTTTTAACCTGCCTCATTCACATCTTCATTTATGACCTGCCTCATTCTTCATTTATGACCTGCCTCATTCACATCTTCATTTATGACCTGCCTCATTCTTCATTTATGACCTGCCTCATTCACATCTTAATGTATGACCTGCCTCATTCACAACTTAATTTATGACCTGCCTCATTCTTCATTTATGACCTTCCTCATTCACATCTTCATTTATGACCTTCCTCATTCTTCATTTATGACCTGCCTCATTCACATCTTCATTTATGACCTGCCTCATTCTTCATTTATGACCTGCCTCATTCTTCATTCATGACCTGCCTCATTCACATCTTCATTTATGACCTGCCTCATTCTTCATTTATGACCTGCCTCATTCATTTATGACCTGCCTCATTCACATCTTCATTTATGACCTGCCTCATTCACATCTTCATTTATGACCTGCCTCATTCACATCTTCATTTTTGACCTGCCTCATTCACATCTTCATTTATGACCTGCCTCATTCTTCATTTATGACCTGCCTCATTCACATCTTCATTTATGACCTGCCTCATTCAAATCTTCATTTATGACCTGCCTCATTTGTCATTTTTGACCTGCCTCATTCACATTTTCATTTATGACCTGCCTAATTCACATCTTCATTTATGATCTGCCTCATTCACATCTTCATTTATGACCTGCCTCATTCTTCATTCATGACCTGCCTCATTCACATCTTCATTTATGACCTGCCTCATTCTTCATTTATGACCTGCCTCATTCATTTATGACCTGCCTCATTCACATCTTCATTTATGACCTGCCTCATTCACATCTTCATTTATGACCTGCCTCATTCACATCTTCATTTTTGACCTGCCTCATTCACATCTTCATTTATGACCTGCCTCATTCTTCATTTATGACCTGCCTCATTCACATCTTCATTTATGACCTGCCTCATTCAAATCTTCATTTATGACCTGCCTCATTTGTCATTTTTGACCTGCCTCATTCACATTTTCATTTATGACCTGCCTAATTCACATCTTCATTTATGATCTGCCTCATTCACATCTTCATTTATGACCTGCCTCATTCTTCATTTATGACCTGCCTCATTTGTCATTTTTGACCTGCCTCATTCACATTTTCATTTTTGACCTGCCTCATTCACATTTTCATTTATGATCTGCCTCATTCACATCTTCATTTATGACCTGCCTCATTCTTCATTTATGACCTGCCTCATTCACATCTTCATTTATGACCTGCCTCATTCTTCATTTTTAACCTCCCTCATTCACATCTTCATTTATGACGTTCCTCATTCTTCATTTATGACCTGCCTCATTCACATCTTCATTTATGACCTGCCTCATTCACATCTTCATTTATGACTTGCCTCATTCTTCATTTTTGACCTGCCTCATTCACATCTTCATTTATGACCTGCCTCATTCTTCATTTTTGACCTGCCTCATTCACATCTTCATTTATTACCTGCCTCATTCTTCATTTATGACCTGCCACATTCACATCTTCATTCATGACCTGCCTCATTCTTCATTTTTGACCTGCCTCATTCACGTCTTCATTTATGACCGGCCTCATTCTTCATTTATGACCTGCCTCATTCACATCTTCATTTATGACCTGCCTCATTCTTCATTTTTGACCTGCCTCATTCACATCTTCATTTATGACCTGCCTCATTCACATCTTCATTTATGACTTGCCTCATTCTTCATTTTTGACCTGCCTCATTCACATCTTCATTTATGACCTGCCTCATTCTTCATTTTTGACCTGCCTCATTCACATCTTCATTTATGACCGGCCTCATTCTTCATTTATGACCTGCCTCATTCACATCTTCATTTATGACCTGCCTCATTCTTCATTTTTGACCTGCCTCATTCACATCTTCATTTATGACCTGCCTCATTCACATCTTCATTTATGACTTGCCTCATTCTTCATTTTTGACCTGCCTCATTCACATCTTCATTTATGACCTGCCTCATTCTTCATTTTTGACCTGCCTCATTCACATCTTCATTTATGACCTGCCTCATTCTTCACTTATGACCTGCCTCATTCACATCTTCATTTATGACCTGCCTCATTCACATCTTCATTTATGACCTGCCTCATTCACATCTTCTCCTGGCTCAACTGCCCAGAGTGGGTGAAAACGCGCTTTGGTGATTTAAATGTAACTTCCTTATGTTATAAAATACATTTTACCAAGACAAATATGATTATTCATATTCATAAATGATTTTTTATTGGATTTCATGTAATGGACTTACACAAAGTAGTCCAAATTGGTGAAGTGAAATAAAAAATAAAAATTACGGAAAAGTGGTGCGTGCATATTATATATTCACCCCCTTTGCTATGAAGCCCCTAAATAAGATCTGGTGCAACCAATTACCGTCAGAAGTCACATAATTAGTTAAATAAAGTCCACCTGTGTGCAATCTATGTGTCACATGATCTGTCACATGATCTCAGTATATATACACCTGTTCTGAAAGGCCCCAGAGTCTGCAACACCACTAAGCAAGGGGCACCACCAAGCAAGCGGCACCATGAAGACCAAGGAGCTCTCCAAGCAGGTCAGGGACAAAGTTGTGTAGAAGTACAGTTCAGGGTTGGGTTATAAAAAAATATCTGAAACTTTGAACATCCCACGGAGCACCATTAAATCCATTATTAAAAAATGGAAAGAATATGGCACCACAACAAACCTGCCAAGAGAGGGCCTCCCACCAAAACTCACAGACCAGGCAAGGAGGGCATTAATCAGAGATGCAACAAAGAGACCAAAGATAACCCTGAAGGAGCTGCAAAGCTCCACAGCGGAGATTGGAGTATCTGTCCATAGGACCACTTTAAGCTGTACACTCCACAGAGCTGGGCTTTATGGAGGAGTGGCTAGAAAAAAGCCATTGCTTAAAGAAAAAAATAAGCAAACACGTTTAGTGTTCGCCAAAAGGCATTTGGGAGACTCCCTAAACATATGTAAGAAGGTACTCTGCTCAGATGAGACTAAAATTGAGCTTTTTGGGCATCCAGGAAAACGCTATGTCTGGCGCAAACCCAACACCTCTCATCACCCCGAGAACACAATCCCCACAGTGAAGCATGGTGTGGCAGCATCATGCTGTGGGGATGTTTTTCATCGGCAGGGACTGGGAAACTGGTCAGAATTGAAGGAATGATGGATGGCGCTAAATACAGGGAAATTCTTCCAGAGATTACTTAGTTGTTTCATCCCAAACATATTTTGCATCTTCAAAGTGGTAGGCATGTTGTGTAAATCAAATGATACAACCCCCCCCCCCCCCCCCCCACCCCAAAATAAATTTTAATTTCAGGTTGTAAGGCAACAAAATAGGAAAAATGCCAAGGGGGGGTGAATACTTTCGCAAGCCACTGTATGTTGTATTTACAATGGTGTTTGTTCTTCACCGGTTGCACTTTTTCTTGTGGCAACAGGTCACAGATCTTGCTGCTGTGATGCACACTGTGGTATTTCTCTCTCTGTCTCTCTGTCTCTTTCCCATTTGCAGCACATTTGTGTGAAACATTTGGTTGGGGGCCCCCCACCTCTCGGACCCCCACTTGACGGTGAAGAAAACATGTTTATTTTTTCTGCAATTCTACTCATTTTGCCATGGGGCAGAGAAAAACGAAAGTGCAGTTTTACAGCTAATTTCCCTCAATTCTAGCCATGTTGCCATGAGGTGGAGACATTTTAGCAGTTTTAAAGCTAATTTCCTGCATTTCTACACATTTGCCATGCCATGTTAATATGATATCTGAGTGATGGGGGGCCCCCCGGAGGTCAGAGCCCCCCGGAGGTCAGAGCCCCTGGGCATACGCCCTGCTTGCCCAGTCAGTACTCGCCCTATTACTACAGATAGCTGGCCGCTAGGCTAACTACCCATCTAAAAGTTGTTAGCTGACATGGCTAATTGAGTGACTGTCAGTGACATGACAAGACAAACTGCTGGTGTATTCTAGTATACTCTCAATAGTAAGTTGACTGGGACGGGGGCCCCTAGTGGACGGGGGCCCCTAGTGGACGGGGGCCCCTAGTGGACGGGGCCCTCTAGTGGACGGGGGCCCCTAGTGGACCGGGGCCCCTAGTGGACGGGGGCCCCTAGTGGACGGGGGCCCCTAGTGGACGGGGGCCCCTAGTGGACGGGGGCCCCTAGTGGACGGGGGCCCCTAGTGGACGGGGGCCCCTAGTGGATGGCGCCCCTAGTGGACGGGGGCCCCTAGTGGACCGGGGCCCCTAGTGGACGGGGGCCCCTAGTGGACGGGGGCCTCTAGTGGACGGGGGCCCCTAGTGGATGGGGGCCCTAAGCGACCACTTATGCTGCTTATGCCTGGGGCCGGCCCTGCATACAATACAACTTAATTTGTCCATTTGTTACAGCACACAAACACACACAGAGTAGCTATGTACATTTTTTAATTTTAATTTTTTAATTTATAGCCTTTAGCAATAATGAATGGACTTATTATTCAAATGGGAAAAATTATTAATTAACTTTGCTATTTTAGTGATTTTGAACTGTATTAACCCATGCAGGTTGAAATGTGTGCCTTGGCTCTGAGGCCTCATTTAGAGCTGGTTTGATTTTGTCAAACTTTAGGTTTATTGACCACACACACACACACACACACACTTACACAGAGCCTCTGTACACAGATGGGACTGTGAGAAAGCCAGAGCTATGTTTACCAAAGTCCTGATGTAGGTAACACCTACCTCTCTACCTGCCTGCCTGCCTGTCTCTCTACCTGCCTGCCTGCCTCTCTCTACCTGCCTGCCTGCCTCTCTCTACCTGCCTGCCTGCCTGTCTCTCTACCTGCCTGCCTGCCTCTCTCTACCTGCCTGCCTGCCTGTCTCTCTACCTGCCTGCCTGCCTGACCATCTGCCCCAGACGTCAATGCCTCCTCTGTCACACACAGCATCTTGATTATAGTGTCTTCATTCACCAAAGTAGAGCCTCTCAAATGTTGTCTATCGTTCCCTGAACCCTCTCTAATTTGTTTATTTAGACATGGGCAGGATTAAAAATGTTGATTGATAATTTCCCCCTAAGGATATACGTAAATGCATTTTAATTATATAAGCAGGTTAAAAAAATAAAAATAATAAGTTAACACTTAAGACATCTGTCATCAGAACCACAATTCTAAGCTCTATGGTGATCAATACATGTCACAGTCCCTGTTTCAGAAGACTAGCCAAGCCTGGGACCGGTGACTCTCTCTATGGTGATCAATACATGTCACAGTCCCTGTTTCAGTAGACTAGCCAAGCCTGGGACCGGTGACTCTCTCTCTCTCTCTCTCTCTCTCTCTCTCTCTCTCTCTCTCTCTCTCTCTCTCTCTCTCTCTGTCTCTGTCTCTGTCTCTGTCTCTCTCTCTCTCTGTCTGTCTCTCTCTCTCTGTGTCTCTCTCTCTCTCTCTCTCTCTCTCTCTCTCTCTCTCTCTGTCTCTCTCTCTCTGTCTCTCTCTCTCTCTCTCTGTCTCTCTCAATTCAATTCAATTTAAGGACTTTATTGGCATGGGAAATATATGTTAACGTTGCCAAAGCAACTGAAATAGATGATAAACAAAAGTGAAATAAACTATAGAAATTAACAGTAAACATTACACTCAGAAGTTCCAAAAGAATAAAGACATTTCAAATGTCATATTATGTCTATATACAGTGTTGTAACAATGTGCAAATAGTTAAAGTACAAATGGGAAAATATATCAACATAAATATGGGTTGTATTTACAATGATGTTTGTTCTTCACTGGTTGACCTTTTTTTGTGGCAACAGGTCACAAATCTTGCTGCTGTGATGGCACACTGGTATTTCACCCAATAGATATGGGAGTTTATCAAAATGTATTTGTTTTCGAATTCGTTGTGGGTCTGTGTAATCTGAGGGAAATATGTGTCTCTAATATGGTCAAACATTTGGCAGGAGGTTAGGAAGTGCAGCTCAGTTTCCACCTCATTTTGTGGGCAGTGTGCACATAGCCTGTCTTCTCTTGAGAGCCAGGTCTGCCTACGGCGGCCTCTCTCAATAGCAAGGCTATGCTCACTGAGTCTGTACATAGTCAAAGCTTTCCTTAAGTTTGGGTCAGTCACAGTGGTCAGGTATTCTGCCACTGTGTACTCTCTGTTTTGGGCCAAATAGCATTCTAGTTTGCCCTGTTTTTTTGTAAATTCTTTCCAACGTGTCAAGTAATTATCTTTCTGTTTTCTCATGATTTGGTTGGGTCTAATTGTGTTGCTGTCCTGTGGCTCTATGGGGTCTGTTTGTGTTTGTGAACAGATCCCCAGGACCAGCTTACTTAGGGGACTCTTGTCCAGGTTCATCTCTCTGTAGGTGATGGCTTTGTTATGGAAGGTTTGGGAATTGCTTCCTTTTAGGTGGTTGGAGAATTTAACGGCTCTTTTCTGGATTTTGATAATTAGTGGGTATCGGCCTAATTCTGCTCTCTCTCTCTCTCTCTCTCAATTTCAATTCAAGGGCTTTATTGGCATGGGAAACATATGTTTACGTTGCCAAAGCAAGTGAAGTAGATAATAAACAAAAGTGAAATAAACAACCAAACAATGTCTCTCTCTTTCGCTCTCTCTCTCTCTGAGGGAGGTCAGACTTCTCTCTCTCTCTCTGAGGGAGGTCAGACTTCTCTCTCTCTCTCAGAGGGAGGTCAGACTTCTCTCTCTCTCAGAGGGAGGTCAGATCTAATCAGACAGACCACCTCCTCTCTGACTTGCGTTTCCCGGTATGCCTGACTGGACTCTACATCAGCAGGACATCATCAAGAGAGATTACTGGCCCAACCCATGTGACCCTACTGTGGCTTTAAGTTTCCCTTTGATGGGGTGGAGGGGCTCATATCAGCAGGCTCACTAACGAAGCAACTCATTCAAAAAACATTCTCTGACTCAGGGCTCCTATCACTGACATCAGTTCATAGCTCTCTGGGAGGGGGAACCTCTTTTGGAAGTACAGTTTATGACAACACTGCTCACTTTTTCCATTTTTGGTAACTTTGTATGTTTTGGTCACTATTTCGTTTTTTGGTAATTATTAAATATTTGTCGACTCATCTTTTGTCACTTTTTCATTTGTGTCTACAATGGGTAAAAAGGACTACCATTACTATTGACTACTTGTTAATCAGTTCAGTGTGTTAATCAGTTCAGTGTGTTGTAAATCAGTTCAGTTCAGTGTGTACAGAAACAGTGTGTTGTTAATCAGTTCAGTTCAGTGTGTACAGAAACAGTGTGTTGCCAAATCAATTAAACTCAGTCAGGTTATAATCTTGATGTGAAGAGCCCAGGGCTGCATCCCAATTGTTACCTTATTCCCTAAATAGTGCACTACTTTGACCAGGGGTGTGTGTGTGTGTGTTCCCTGCTCTGGGCTTTACTGTTCCCGGGAACAGGGGTTGATCTGCTGAAAGAGTTCATGATGGGGGATTACTGTTAGCACCCAACACTCCCCTCTGAGAGTACTAGGTCTCAAACTGACCCATCCACAACCGGATCACTGAGTAGCCACTGCCTGGGGGGCTGAGACGGGGAAAGAGAGGGAGAGATGGGAGAGCACAGGGACAGGGACAGGGGGAAGGGAGAGGGTTACCTGACACTCTCAGCATACAGGGGGACAAACACCTACCTGGAGGTGAACGCATTCCCTCCCCCATATGCCCCCCTAGACAGAACTACGACAAAACAACCAACAAAAATGGGTCACAACTCCTGCAGCTCTGTCGCACGCTGGGTCTGTACATAGTCAATGGTAGGCTTCGAGGGGACTCCTACCGTAGGTACACCTATAGCTCATCTCTTGGCAGTAGTACTGTAGACTACTTTATCACTGACCTCAACCCTGAGTCTCTCAGAGCGTTCAGTCAGCCCACTGACACCCCTATCAGATCACAGCAAAATCACAGTCTACTTGAACAGAGAAATACTCAATCATGAGGCACCAAAGCAAAAGGAACTGCACAATATTAAGAAATGCTATAGATGGAAGGAAAGTAGTGTAGAAACCTACCAAAAAACAATTAGGCAACAACAAATTCAATCCCTTCTAGACAACTTCCTTGACAAAAAGTTTCACTGCAATAGTGAAGATATTTTTGACCTTTCAGCTTCCCTATCACATCTAAACATTTCAAGCAGACAACCTAAGAAAGTTAACAACAGTGACAAATGGTTTAATGACGAATGCAAAAACCTAAGAAAGAAATTGAGAAACCTAACCCACTAAAAACATAGTTACCCAGAAAACCTGAGCCTGCGCCTTCACTATGGTGAATCACTAAAACAGTACAGAAATACACTACGGAGAAAGAAGGAACAGCATGTCAGAAATCAGCTCAATGTAATTGAAGAATCCATAGACTCTAACCACTTCTGGGAAAATTGGAAACACTAAACAAACAACAACATGATGAGTTATCTATCCAAAAAACAGAGATGTATGGGTAAACCACATCTCCAATCTTTTTGGCTCTATAACAAAGAACAAACAGCAAAAGCATATAAATGATCAATTACAAATCTTAGAATCAGCTATTAAAGACTCCCAGAACCCACTGGATTCTCCAATTACATTGAATGAACTACAGGACAAAATACAAACCCTCCAACCCAAAAAGGCCTGTGGTGTTGATGGTATCCTCAATGAAATGATAAAGTATACACACCACAAATTCCAATTGGCTATTCATAAACTCTTCAACATCATCCTCATCTCTGGCATCTTCCCCAATATTTGGAACCAAGGACTGATTTCCCCCCCCCCCCCAATCCACAAAATGAAGGACAAAGTTGACCCCAATAACTACCGTGGGATATGCGTCAACAGCAACCTCTGGAAAATCCTCTGCATTATTATTAACAGCAGACTCCTACATTTCCTCAGTGAAAACCATACCCTGAGCAAATGTCAAATTGGCTTTTTACCAAATTACCTTATGACAGAGCACGTATTCACCCTGCACAACCTCCGCACTGAGTAAAGGGTAGAGCCACCGCTTTCAAGGAGTGGGACTCTAACCCAGAAGCTTACAAGAAATCCCGTTATGCCCTCTGACGAACCATCAAACAGGCAAAGAGTCAATACAGGACTAAGATTGAATCGTACTACACCGGCTCTGACGCTCGTCGGATGTGGCAGGGCTTGAAAACTATTACAGACTACAAAGGGAAGCACAGCCGCGAGTTGCCCAGTGACACGAGCCTACCAGACGAGCTAAATTACTTCTATGCTCGCTTCGAGGCAAGTAACACTGAAACATGCATGAGAGCACCAGCTGTTCCGGACGACTATGTGATCACGCTCTCCGTAGCCGATGTGAGGAAGACCTTTAAACAGGTCAACATTCACAAGGCCGCAGGGCCAGACGGATTACCAGGACGTGTACTCCGAGCATGTGCTGACCAACTGGCAAGTGTCTTCACTGACATTTTCAACATGTCCCTGACTGAGTCTGTAATACCAACATGTTTCAAGCAGACCACCATAGTCTCTGTGCCCAAGAACACTAAGGTAACCTGCCTAAATGACTACCGACCCGTAGCACTCATGTCTGTAGCCATGAAGTGCATTGAAAGGCTGGTCATGGCTCACATCAACACCATTATCCCAGAAACCCTAGACCCACTTCAATTTGCATTCTGCCCCAACAGATCTCTAATGCAATCTCTATTGCGCTCCACACTACCCTTTCCCACCTGGACAAAAGGAACACCTATGTTTGAATGCTATTCATTGACTACAGCTCAGCGTTCAACACCATAGTGCGCTCAAAGCTCATCTCTAAGCTAAGGACCCTGGGACTAAACACCTCCCTCTGTAACTGGATCCTGGACTTCCTGACAGGCCGCCCCCAGGTGGTAAGGGTAGGTAACAACACATCCGCCACGCTGATCTTCAAAACGGGGGCTCCTCAGGGGTGTGTGCTCAGTCCCCTCCTGTACTCCCTGTTCACTAATGACTGCATGGCCAGGTAATACTCCAACACCATCATTAAGTTTGCCGATGACACAACAGTGGTAGGCCTGATCACCGACAACGACGAGACAGCCTATAGGGAGGAGGTCAGAGACCTGGCCGTGTGGTGCCAGGACAACAACCTCTCCCTCAACGTGATCAAGACAAAGGAGATGATTGTGGACTACAGGAAAAAGAAGAGGACCGAGCACGCCCCCATTCTCATCGACGGGGCTGTAGTGGAGCAGGTTGAGAGCTTCAAGTTCCTTGGTGTCCACATCACCAATAAACTAACATGGTCCAGGCACACCAAGACAGTCGTGAAGAGGGCACGACAACACCTATTCCCCCTCAGGAGACTGAAAAGATTTGGCATGGGTCCTCAGATCCTCAAAAGGTTCTACAGCTGCACCATCGAGAGCATCCTGACTGGTTGCATCACTGCCTGGTATGGCAACTGCTCAGACTCTGACCGCAAAGCGCTACAGAGGGTAGTGCGTACGGCCCAGTACATCACTGGGGCCAAGCTTCCTGCCACCCCCCCCCCCCCCCCCCATCTTTTACGCTGCTGCTACTCTCTGTTTATTATCTATGCACAGTCACTTTAATAACTCTACTTACATGTACATATTACCTCAATTACCTCGACTAACCTGTGCCCCCGCACATTGACTCGGTACCGGTACAGCCTGTATATAGCCTCCCTACTGTTATTTTACTGCTGCTCTTTAATTATTTCTTTTAATTTTTTTATTTATTACTTATCTATGTTTTACTTAACACTTGTTTTTCTTAAAACTGCATTGTTGGTTAAGGGCTTGTAAGTAAGCATTTCACTGTAAGGTCTACACCTGTTGTATTCGGCGCACAAATACAATTTCATTTGATTTGATTTTAACTGACAAACAGACAAGCCAAAATAAACGTCTTCTCATGCTTTGTATAAAAAAAAATACTTTTACTCAATTTGGCAATTAGGATCTGCTATAAATTGATGGAATGTTATAAAATCCATGTACACAAACAACAAGTCTGTGCTTAGAATTGGCAAAGAATTTAGATTTTCTTCCACAGGGCCATGGAGTGAGACAGGGCTGCAGCTTGAACCCCAACCTCTTCAACATGTACAGTATACAGTGCCATGCAAAAGTATTTATCCCCCTTGGCGTTTTTCCTATTTTGTTGCATTAGAACCTGTCATTAAAAAAAAAATTTTTTGGGGGGATTTCATGTAATGGACATACACAAAATAACTTGTTTCAAAAAATTCAAAGAAAATAAATAACGGAAAAGTGGTGCGTGCATATGTATTCACCCCCTTTGCTATGAAGCCCCTAAATAAGATCTGGTGCAACCAATTACCTTCAGAAGTCACATAATTAGTTAAATAAAGTCCACCTGTGTGCAATCTAAGTGCCACATGATCTCAGTATATATACACCTGTTCTGAAAGGCCCCAGAGTCTGCAACACCACTAAGCAAGGGGCACCACCAAGCAAACGGCACCATGAAGCCCAAGGAGCTCTCCAAACAGGTCAGGGACAACAACAAACCTGCCAAGAGAGGGCCGCCCACCAAAATTTACGGACCAGGCAAGGAGGGCATTAATCAGAGAGGCAGCAAAGAGACCAAAGATAACCCTGAAGGAGCTGCAAAGCTCCACAACGGAGATTGGAGTATCTGTCCATAGGACCATTTTACACCATACACTCCACAGAGCTGAAAAATATATGAGACTAGAATTGAGATTTTTGGCCATCAAGGAAAACGCTATGTCTGGCGCAAACCCAACACCGCTCATCACCCCGAGAACACCATCCCCACAGTGAAGCATGGTGGTGGCAGCATCATGCTGTGGGGATGTTTTTCAATAAAACTGGCCTTCTTGAGGCGACTCCGGGATGCTGAGCTTCTAGGCAGAGTTGCAAAGAAAAAGCCATATCTCAGACTGCCCATCTTAATCTTTTATTTTTATTAGCCAATCTGAGATATGCCTAGAAGGTCAGCATCCCGGAGTCGCCTCTTCACTGTTGACGTTAAGACTGGTGTTTTGCGGGTACTATTTAATGAAGCTGCCAGTTGAGGACCTGTGAGGCGTCTGTTTCTCAAACTAGACACTGTAATGAATTTGTCCTCTTGCTCAGTTGTGCACCGGGGCCTCCCACTCCTCTTTCTATTCTGGTTAGAGCCAGTTTGTTCTGTTCTGAGAAGGGAGTAGTACACAGCGTTGTACGAGATCTTCAGTTTCTTGGCAATTTCTCGCATGGAATAGCCTTCATTTCTCAGAACAAGAATAGACTGATGAGTTTCAGAAGAAAGTTCTTTGTTTCTGACCATTTTGAGCCTGTAATCGAACCCCCAATTGCTGATGCTCCAGATACTCAACTAGTCTCAAGAAGGCCAGTTTTTTTGCGTCTTTAATCAGCACAACAGTTTTCAGCTGTGCTAACATAATTGCAAAAGGGTTTTCTAATGATCAATTAGCCTTTTTAAATGATAAACTTGGATTAGCAAACACAACGTGCCATTGGAACACAGGACTGATGGTTGCTGATAATGGGCCTCTGTACGCCTATGTAGATATTCCATAAAAAATCAGCCGTTTCCTGCTACAATAGCCATTTACAACATTAACAATGTCTACACTGTATTTCTGATCAATTTGATGTTATTTTAATGGGACAAAAAAAATTGCTTTTCTTTCGAAAACAAGGACATTTCTAAGTGACCCCAAACTTTTGAACGGTAGTGTATGTAGCCATGATGTGACATTTGAAATGTCTCTATTCTTGTGAGAGCACATGGGAAAGGACGGGCGAGAGGGAGGGAGGGAGAGAGGCTTCCCCTGGTCGTGCCTGTGTTAAAGGGAGAGGGAGAGAGGCTTCCCCTGGTCGTGTTAAAGTGAAGGACATCAAAGCTTTGTGATTTCTGATGAAAATATCTAAAAATACAATTTATTATTAATTTATTACATATGAGGTTCTACAACAGGAGACTTGAAATGGTGCCCTATTCCCTATAAAGTACACTTATTTTGACCAGTGCACCCTATTCCCTATATAGTTCAGGGCTCTGGTCAAAGGTAGTGCAATATACAGTGAATTAATTGGGTGTAATTTGAGACACAGGCTGTTTCCCCAGGTCCCAGTGCTCTCTCCCTGCCTGCCTGCCCCCTGCCTCTCTCTCTGCCTGCCTGCCCCCTGCCTCTCTCTCTGCCTGCCTGCCCCCTGCCTCTCTCTCTGCCTGCCTGCCCCCTGCCTCTCTCTCTGCCTGCCTGCCCCCTGCCTCTCTCTCTGCCTGCCTGCCCCCTGCCTCTCTCCTGCCTGCCTGCCCCCTGCCTCTCTCTCTGCCTGCCTGCCCCCTGCCTCTCTCTCTGCCTGCCTGCCCCCTGCCTCTCTCTCTGCCTGCCTGCCCCCTGCCTCTCTCCCTGCCTGTCTGGTCCTGGCTGCATACCTCAATACCTCACAGCTGCTGGTGAGGTCTAGTCCACTAACCCAGTGGTTCTCAGCTGCTGGTGAGGTCTATTCCACTAACCCAGTGGTTCTCAGCTGCTGGTGAGGTCTAGTCCACTAACCCAGTGGTTCTCAGCTGCTGGTGAGGTCTAGTCCACTAACCCAGTGGTTCTCAGCTGCTGGTGAGGTCTAGTCCACTAACCCAGTGGTTCACAGCTGCTGGTGAGGTCTAGTCCACTAACCCAGTGGTTCACAGCTGCTGGTGAGGTCTAGTCCACTAACCCAGTGGTTCTCAGCTGCTGGTGAGGTCTAGTCCACTAACCCAGTGGTTCTCAGCTGCTGGTGAGGTCTAGTCCACTAACCCAGTGGTTCTCAGCTGCTGGTGAGGTCTATTCCACTAACCCAGTGGTTCTCAGCTGCTGGTGAGGTCTATTCCACTAACCCAGTGGTTCTCAAACTTTTTTGGGGGCCGGGACCTTTTTTGTGATAGCAAATTCATCAGCGACCCCCTCATAATCAGAACACAACTTTGTGTAGCCGTTAGCAGTGATGCTAATGTGATGACAACCGTCTTCTGGTAGATGGAAAGGCTTTCCCAAAAACCTTCTCAATAAAAATGTTACTACAAAGTAGCGTATTATTATGATTATTATATAATGATTATTTGCGTCAATCCGTTAGTTTTGCAAACTCTGCAATCACATGAGCGCTACAGAAACAGCGCTAACCAAACAACGGTCTCTGGCTGGTGCACAGTTGAATTAAAGGGTAACTACACCCAAAAATCTAAACTTAGATTTTTCCCAGACCTCTAAAGTTTCTATAAAAATCTGGGGGGAAAACAGGGGGAAATGGAAAACTGGAAAAACCAAACGAAGAAAACTGAATTTGGGAGAAAAAAATTAACAGGAGCGATTTTATTTTATTTATTTACCACCCACCCAACTACCTACCCCAACTCTTCCATTACTGTGTGTGTGTGTGTGTGTGTGTGTGTGTGTGTATATGTGTTTCTGTGAATGGACAATCTTGCAGTTAAAAGTCATTGATAAATGAATCGACCTTGGTAAGTCATTGACCAGATCTGAGAATGCTCTCACACAGGTTCTCTAGTAGGCTGTCATCCCTGGGTTTTAAACCTGAGCTCTGTGAAGAACTCAGGTCAAGTCAGAACGTCAGTCTTTAAACTAGATGGTAAAAGTTGTAGTTTGTTGCGTCTCTCATCTGTCAGTTGAAAGCCTGGTTAGAGTCTCTACTAGGCCACATCGAAGTTTCAGTACTCCAGTAACCTCCTTTCCTTCTCCCAGTACTACTTTTCCTCCTCCCTCCCTCCCACGCCCCCCTCTCCCCTCCCCCTCTCTCTCCCTCCCCCTCTTTTCCCCTTTTTCCCCCCTCTCTCTTCCCTTCTCTTCTCTGTTCGTCTTCCCGTCCTCCCCCCTCCTCCGCCCCCCCCCCCCCCCTCCCCTTTCTCTCTCTCTTGTTTTTTTCTCTTCTTCCTCTCTTTTCCACCCCCCCCCCCCCCCCCCAAAAACCCCCCCCCCCCCCCCCCCCCCCACCCCCCCAAAAAAAAAAAAACCCCCCCCCCCCCTTTTCCCCCCTCTCTTCTCCTTTTTTTTCTTCTCTTTTTCTTTTTTTGTTTTTTTTTTGTGTTTGTTTTTTTTTTTTTTTTTTTTTTGGGGGTTTTTTTTTGGGGTTGTTGGCTGGGGGGTTTTTGTTGTCGTTTGTCGGGGGGTGGGGGGGGGGGGGGGGGAGGAAATTTTTTGTGGGGAGGGGCGGAAGGTGAGTTTTTGGACGGGGTTTGTTTCGGTGTGGTTGTTGGGATTCGGGTTTTCGGTTCTTTATGTGTCTGTTGTTTTTTGGGGGGGGGTTTTCTGGGGGGGGATTTTGATAGTAAACATAAACAAGAGGGGGTTTTTTTTAAAAAGGGTTTTGTTGGGTAAAGTGTTTAGTCGGGGATAGAAAGCTTTCTCCCTCTTCCCTTCTCTCTCTCTCTCTCTCTCTCTCTCTCTCTTCTTCTCTCTCTCTCTCTCTCTCTCTCTGTCTCTCTCTCTGTCTCTCTCTCTGTCTCTGTCTCTCTCTCTCTCTCTGCTTTTCTCTTGCTCGCTCTCTGCTCTTTCTGCTCTCTCTCTCTGATCAGTTAAAGCATAAACAAGAGGGGGCTTTTGAAAATGGCTTTGTGTGGTGTGGAGAAGTGTTTTTGAGTCAGGTTTAGAAGCTTTCTCCCTCTTCCTTCTATCTTCTCTCTCTCTATCTCTCTGCGATCTCTCTCTCTTCTGCTTTTTCTCTCCTCTTCTCTCTCTTCTCTATTCTCATATCTATTCTCTTCTCTCTCTCTTCTGCTATGCTCTGTATCTGCTCGCTCTTCTCTATATATCTGCTCTCTTCTCTACTCTATCGACTCTTCTCTCTCGCTGCTTCTATCTCTCTTGCTATCTCTCTTTCGGCTCTTTATAGGAATCTCTCTCTCTCTTTCTCTCTCTATGCTCTCTCTCTATCTCCTCTCCCTTCAGCTCTCTCTCTACTCTCTTCTCTATCTCTATCTCTGCTCTATCTCTTTTTCTCTCTCTCTCTCTCTCTCGCTCTCTTCTCTCTCTGCTCTCCCTCTGCTCTCTCTCTCTGCTCTCTCTCTGCTCTTTCTCTCTGCTCTCTCTCTGCTCTCTTTCTGCTCTCTCTCTGATCAGTAAAGCATAAACAAGAGGGGGCTTGAAATGGCTTTGTGTGGTGTGGAGAAGTGTTGAGTCAGGATAGAAAGCTTTCTCCCTCTTCCCTTCTATCTCTCTCTCTCTCCCTCTCTCTCTCTCTCTCTGCTCTCTGCTCTCTGCTCTCTGCTCTCTCTCTCTCTCTCTCTCCCTCTCTCTCTCTCTCTCTCTCTCTCTCGCTCTCTCTCTCTATCTCTCTCTCTCTCTCTCTCTCTCTCTCTCCCCCTCTCTCTCTGCTCTCTCTCTCTCTCTCTCTCTCAATTCAATTCAATTTAAGGACTTTATTGGCATGGGAAATATATGTTAACGTTGCCAAAGCAACTGAAATAGATGATAAACAAAAGTGAAATAAACTATAAAAATTAACAGTAAACATTACACTCAGAAGTTCCAAAAGAATAAAGACATTTCAAATGTCATATTATGTCTATATACAGTGTTGTAACAATGTGCAAATAGTTAAAGTACAAAATTGAAAATAAATCAACATAAATATGGGTTGTATTTACAATGGTATTTGTTCCTCACTGGTTGCCCTTTTTTTGTGGCAACAGGTCACAAATCTTGCTGCTGTGATGGCACACTGTGGTATTTCACCAAATAGATATGGGAGTTGATCAAAATTAGATTTGTTTTCGAACTCTTTGTGGGTCTGTGTAATCTGAGGGAAATATGTGTCTCTAATATGGTCAAACATTTGGCAGGAAGATAGGAAGTGCAGCTCAGTTTCCACCTCATTTTGTGGGCAGTGTGCACATAGCCTGTCTTCTCTTGAGAGCCAGGTCTGCCTACGGCGGCCTTTCTCAATAGCAAGGCTATGCTCACTGAGTCTGTACATAGTCAAAGCTTTCCTTAAGTTTGGGTCAGTCACAGTGGTCAGGTATTCTGCCACTGTGTACTCTCTGTTTTGGGCCAAATAGCATTCTAGTTTGCCCTGTTTTTTTGTAAATTCTTTCCAACGTGTCAAGTCTTTCTGTTTTCTCATGATTTGGTTGGGTCTAATTGTGTTGCTGTCCTGGGGCTGTGTGGGGTCTGTTTGTGTTTGTGAACAGATCCCCAGGACCAGCTTACTTAGGGGACTCTTGTCCAGGTTCATCTCTCTGTAGGTGATGGCTTTGTTATGGAAGGTTTGGGAATTGCTTCCTTTTAGGTGGTTGTAGAATTTAACTGCTCTTTTCTGGATTTTGATAATTAGCGGGTATCTGCCTAATTCTGCTCTGCATGTATTATTTGGTGTTTTACGTTGTACACAGAGGATAGTTTTGCAGAATTCTGCATGCAGAGTCTCAATTTGGTGTTTGTCCCATTTTGTGAATTCTTGGTTGGTGAGCGGACCCCAGACCTCACAACCATAAAGAGCAATGGGTTCTATAACTGATTCAAGTATTTTTTGCCAGATCCTAATTGGTATGTCGAATTTTATATTCCTTTTGATGGTATAGAAGGCCCTTCCTGGGGGAGGGAGAGAGGGAGAGACACGGAGAGAGAGAGAGAGAGACACGGAGAGAGAGAGAGAGACTAGCAGCAGGGTATTGGGTCGTAGCTCAGACTGAGCCTTTGTAAATGTGGCGCCAGATTGTTAAAGAGGCTGGGTACGTCCCAAACGGCACCCTATTCCCTACATAGTGCACTACTAGCCTATGGGACCTGGTCAAAAGTAGTGCACTATGTAGGGAATAGGGTGCTGTTTGGGATTTAGATGCTGACACTGTGATGTCCAGGCCGCTTCCAGGAACACAAACCCCCTGCACCGAGGCATGGGACTGACCCTCCCTCCCTCCCTCCCCCCTATCCCTCCCTCCCTCCCACGGGGGATTTTATTTGCCCACCCCAAGTTTTCTGAGAAAATAAATAAATAATTTCAGTTCCAATTGATTTTAATTGTTTTAATCTGTTCCAAAGTATTCCCACGCATAATAGAGAGATATATACTATTGTATACAAATTACTAAGGTTTGAAATGATTATGTTTTAGTGAAATATACTGCTCGTCGAAACATCTCATTCCAAAATCATGGGCATTAATATGGAGTTGGTCCCCCCTTTGCTGCTATAACAGCCTCCACTCTTCTGGGAAGGCTTTCCACTAGATGTTGGAACATTGCTGCGGGGGACTTGCTTCCATTCAGCCACAAGAGCATTAGTGAGGTCGGGCACTGATGTTGGGCGATTAGGCCTGGCTCGCAGTCGGTGTTCCAATTCATCCCAAAGGTGTTTGATGGGGTTGAGGTCAGGGCTCTGTGCAGGCCAGTCAAGTTCTTCGACACCAATCTCGACAAACCATTTCTGTATGGACTTCGCTTTGAGCACGGGGACATTGTCATGCTGAAACAGGAAAAGGCCTTCTCCAAACTGTTGCCACAAAGTTGGAAGCACAGAATCATCTAGAATATGTATGCCGTAGTGTTAAGATTTCCCTTCACTGGAACTAAGGGGCCTAGCCCGAACCATGAAAAACAGCCCCAGACCATTATTCCTCCTCGCCAAACATTACAGAAGGCGCTATGCAATCGGGCAGGTAGCGTTCTGCTGGCATCCGCCAAACCCAGATTCATCTGTTGGACTGCCCGATGGTGACGCGTGATTCATCACTCCAAAGACTCTTTCTCCAGAGTCCACTGGCGGAAAGCTTTACATCACTCCAGCCGACGCTTGGCATTGCGCATGGTGATCTTAGGCTTGTGTGCGGCTGCTTGGCCATGGAAACCCATTTCATGAAGCTCCCGACGAACAGCTCTTGTGCTGATGTTGCTTCCAGAGGCAGTTTGGAACTCGGTAGTGAGTGTTGCAACCGAGGACAGACCATTTTTACGCTACGCGCTTCAGTACTCGGCGGACCAGTTCTGTGAGCTTCGCGGCTGATCCGTTGTTGCTCCTAGACGTTTCCACTTCACAATAACAGCACTTACAGTTGACCGGGGCAGCTCTAGCAGGGCAGAAATTTGACGACCTGACTTGTTGGAAAGGTGGCATCCTATGACGGTGCCACGTTGAAAGTCACTGAGCTCTTCAGTAAGGCCATTCTACAGCCAATGTTTTGTCTATGGAGATTGCATGGCTGTGTGCTCGATTTTGTACACCTGTCAGCAACGGGTGTGGCTGAAATAGCCGAATCCACTAATTTGAAAGGGTGTGCACATACTGCTATATATATAGTTTATCCGTTTGGGCTTCTTGCGATCAATTTTCAGTCTTACAAATTATTTGTAGTTATGTTCCGGCCCCCTGACCATCCGCTCAAGCAAAAACCGACCTGCAGCTGAATCTAGTTGAGGATCCCAGGTCTATAGACACAGCCCTGTGAGAGTTTGTGTCTGTATTTGTATGTGTGTGTGTGTGTGTGTGTGCACGTGCTTGTGTGTGTGTGTGTGTGTGTGTGTGTGTGTGTGAGCACGTGTTTGTGTGTGTGAGCACGTGTTTGTGTGTGTGTGTGTTTGCACGTGTTTGTGTGTGTTTGAGTGTGTGTGTGTGTGTTTGCACGTGTTTGTGTGTGTGTGTGTGTGTGTGTGTGTGTGTGTGTTTGCACGTGTGTGTGTGTGTTTGTTTGTTTGTGTGTGTGTGTTTGTTTGTGTGTGTGTGTGTGTGTGTGTGTGTGTGTGTGTGTGTGTGTGTTTGTGTGTGTTTGTGTGTGTTTGTGTGTCTATACACAACACCCTGTGAGAAGAGACCAGAGGCTTTCCATCTGAATCAGCCAACAAGTACCAACAAAGCTGTAATTATCAATGGTTTCACGTCACTGAGAGACAATGTGGCAACCCAGCCAGCCAGTCCTCTAGCCTCTGGCTAGACCAGCCCAGAATAGATGGGAGCAACAATGTGGTAACTTACTAAAGTTATTTTGGAACCAATCATGGCCTCTAGAATCAAAGGTCGTTTTAATGGATGTTACAGCTGAAACTGGAAACAATCATGGCCTCATCTGTAAGAAGTATGAGATGATCTGTGCGGCAGGTAGCTTAGCGGTTAAGAACGTTGTGCCAGTAACCGAAAGGTCACTGGTCCTAATCCCCGAGCAGACTAGGTGAAAAATCTGTCGATGTGCCGTTGAGCAAGGCACTTAACCCTAATTGCTCCTGTAAGTCGCTCTGGATAAGAGCGTCTGCTAAATGACTTTTTTTTTTTTTTTTTACAAATAAAACATCTGTAAGAGGTATGAGGTCATCTGTAAGAGGTATGATGGTCATCTGTAAGAGGTATGAGGTCATCTGTAAGAGGTATGAGGTCATCTGTAAGAGGTATGATGGTCATCTGTAAGAGGTATGAGGTCATCTGTAAGAGGTATGAGGTCATCTGTAAGAGGTATGATGGTCATCTGTAAGAGGTATGAGGTCATCTGTAAGAGGTATGAGGTCATCTGTAAGAGGTATGATGGTCATCTGTAAGAGGTATGAGGTCATCTGTAAGAGGTATGAGGTCATCTGTAAGAGGTATGATGGTCATCTGTAAGAGGTATGAGGTCATCTGTAAGAGGTATGAGGTCATCTGTAAGAGGTATGAGGTCATCTGTAAGAGGTATGATGGTCATCTGTAAGAGGTATGAGGTCATCTGTAAGAGGTATGAGGTCATCTGTAAGAGGTATGATGGTCATCTGTAAGAGGTATGATGGTCATCTGTAAGAGGTATGAGGTCATCTGTAAGAGGTATGAGGTCATCTGTAAGAGGTATGATGGTCATCTGTAAGAGGTATGAGGTCATCTGTAAGAGGTATGAGGTCATCTGTAAGAGGTATGATGGTCATCTGTAAGAGGTATGAGGTCATCTGTAAGAGGTATGAGGTCATCTGTAAGAGGTATGATGGTCATCTGTAAGAGGTATGATGGTCATCTGTAAGAGGTATGAGGTCATCTGTAAGAGGTATGAGGTCATCTGTAAGAGGTATGATGGTCATCTGTAAGAGGTATGAGGTCATCTGTAAGAGGTATGAGGTCATCTGTAAGGGGTATGATGTCATCTGTAAGAGGTATGATACATACAGTACCAGTCAAAAGTTTGGACACACCTACTCATTCAAGGGTTTTTCTTTATTTTTACTATTTTCTACATCGTAGAATAATAGTGAAGACATCAAAACTATGAAATAACACATATGGCATCATGTAGTAACCAAAAAAGTGTTAAACAAATCAAAATATATTATATATTTGAGATTCTTCAAATAGCCACCCTTTGACTTGATGACAACTTTGCACACTCTTGGCATTCTCTCAACCAGCTTCATGAGGTAGTCACCTGGAATGCATTTCAATTAACAGGTGTTCCTTCTTAAAAGTTAATTTGTGGAATGTATTTCCTTCTTAATGCGTTTGAGCCAATCAGTTGTGTTGTGACAAGGTAGGGGTGGTATACAGAAGATTGCCCTATTTGGTAAAAGACCAAGTCCATATTATGGCAAGAACAGCTCAAATAAGCAAAGAGAAATAACAGTCCATCATTACTTTAAGACATGAAGGTCAGTCATTACGGAACATTTCAATAACTTTGAGAGTTTCTTCAAGTGCAGTCGCAAAAACCATCAAGTGCTATGATGAAACTGGCATGAAATGGAAGACCCAGAGTTACTCTGCTGCAGAGGATAAGTTCATTAGCGTTACCAGCCTCAGAAACTTCAGCCCAAATAAATGCTTCACAGAGTTCAACTAACATACACATCTCAACATCAACTGTTTAGAGGAGACTGTGTGAATCAGGCCTTCATGATCGAATTGCTGCAAAGAAACCACTACTAAAGGACACCAATAATAAGAAGAGACTTGCTTGGGCCAAGAAACACGAGCAATGGACATTAGACCGGTGGAGATCTGTCCTTTGGTCTGATGAGTCCAAATTGGAGATTTTTGGTTCCAACCGCTGTGTCTTTGTGAGATGAAGATTAGGTGAACGGATGATCTCTGCATGTGTATTTCCCACCGTAAATGGAGGAGGAGGTGTTATGGTGTGGGGGTGCTTTGCTAGTGACACTGTCTGTGATTTATTTAGAATTCAAAGCAAACTTAACCAGCATGGCTACCACAGCATTCTGCAGCAATACACCATCCCATCTGGTTTGGGCTTACTTGATAAGGGGTGTGTACTTGATAAGGGGAGTGTACTTGATAAGGGGAGTGTACTTGATAAGGGGAGTGTACTTGATAAGGGGTGTGTACTTGATAAGGGGTGTGTACTTGATAAGGGGAGTGTACTTGATAAGGGGAGTGTACTTGATAAGGGGAGTGTACTTGATAAGGGGAGTGTACTTGATAAGGGGAGTGTACTTGATAAGGGGATTGTTGTTCTGTGTATCTGTGTGTTTGAGAGTAAATGAACCAAAGACTGTGTGACTACGGCAGGGACATTATCTATTACAGGGACATTATCTATTACAGGGACATTATCTATTACATTATCTATTACAGGGACATTATCTATTACAGGGACATTATCTATTACATTATCCATTACAGGGACATTATCTATTACATTATCAATTACAGGGACATTATCTATTACAGGGACATTATCTATTACATTATCTATTACAGGGACATTATCTATTACAGGGACATTATCTATTACATTATCTATTACATTAACTATTACAGAAAGAAATGTGTGGTTTGAATAACTGTCAGAAGAAATGGCCTATTTACAATATATATTACAGGCTGAAGGTATTGAGTTGAGTTTGATTTACAATAGTAGTCCATGTGGGTTTTAATGACATTATGAAGGGCAGCTCTGAACAGTTGAAACTGGATTTTAAAGAGCTGATTGACTCTCTGCTAGACAAAAGACCCATCATATCTGGCCCTGTGCTCTCTCTGAATCATGGCATTGAACGCTTTAACAGGATTCTTTCTCTTCACAACTGGCTACGTGATTATTGCAGCTCAATGGGTGCAACTTTTGTTGACAATTTTGATACCTTTTGGAAACAAAACACGTTTTATAAGAAGGATGGGATCCACCCAAATCATTTGGGTTCCTAGATCCTTTCACAGCATTATATGGCTGTGTTGAGACAATGACTTATCAGTGACCCAAGCCCAGCTCAGCTAATCCCTACCATTGTGACGCAGAGTTGTCATAATGCTTCAGCAAATGTACATTACACCAGGGGCGTCGGTAGACACAACGTAAGTAACCTAATTTATGTCCCTCTAACTGCCCTGAATGCCTCTGCTGATCCTACAGCTATTGTATGCAGTAATCATGTGCCTAAGAACCAGATTTATATTGTTGGCACTGAGGCGGTGTGCCCGAGGAGGAAGTCCGCTGTGTGCAGCTCATCCTGTACTAACATAAATAACATGAGCATATCTACTTCTGCTAAGCTTCCCAGTAAAGCAATGAAAACAAGTAAGCATCCCAGAAGAAAAGTGCTCAAAATAGCCCACGTTAACATATGTAGCTAAAGAAGCAAGGTTCATGAAATCAATAATTTCCTAGTAACAGATGACATTCATATTCTGACTATCTCTGACAATCACTTAGATAATACCTTTGATGATACAGTGGTAGCAATACAAGGTTATAACATTTATAGAAAATATAGAAATGCCAGTGGTGGAGGTGTTGCTGTTTATATTCAGAACCACATTCCTGTGAAGATTAGAGAGGATCTCATGTTAAATACTGTTGAAGTAATATGACTTCAGGTTCATCTGCCTCACCGAAAGCCCATTCTGGTGGGAAGCTGCTATAGACCACCAAGTGCTAACAGTCAGTATCTGGATAGCATGTGTGAAATGCTTGATAATGTACGTGATACCAACAGAGAAGTATATTTTTTGGGTGATTTTAAATATTGACTGGCTATCATCAAGCTGCCCACTCAAGAAAAAGCTTAAAACTGTAACCAGTGCCTGCAACCTGGTTCAGGTTATCTGTCAACCTACCAGGGTAGTTACAAACAGCACAGGAATTAAATCATCAACATGTATTGATCACATCTTTACTAATGCTGCAGAAATATGCTTGAAAGCAGTATCCAGATCCATCGGATGTAGTGATCACAATATAGTAGCCATATCTAGGAAAACCAAAGTTCCAAAGGCTGGTCCTAATATAGTGTATAAGAGGTCATACAGTAAGTTTTGTAGTGATTCATATGTTGCTGATGTGAAGAATATGTGTTGGTCCGTGGTGTGTAATGAGGAGCAAACAGACACTGCACTTGACACATGAATGAAATTGCTTATTCCAGTTACTAATAAGCATGCACCCATTAAGAAAATGACTGTAAAAACGGTTAAATCCCAGTGGATTGATGAGGAGTTGAAAAATTGTATGGTTGAGAGGGATGAGGCAAAAGGAATGGCAAATAAGTCTGGCTGCACAACCGATTGGCAAACGTATTGCAAATTGATAAATCATGTGACTAAACTGAATAAAAAGAAGAAGAAACTACACTATGAAACAAAGATAAATGACATAAAGAATGATAGTAAAAAGCTTTGGAGCACATTCAATGACATTTTGGGAAAAAAGGCAAACTCAGCTCCATCATTCATTGAATCAGATGGCACATTTATCACAAAACCAACTGATATTGCCAACTATTAGCAAACTTAGCAAACTTACAAACACTGGTGTCTGACAACTTAGATGTAAAATTATTTGCCATATTTTCAATTTAAGCCAACTAGAAAGTGTGTGCCCCCAGACCTGGAGGGAAGCAAAAGTCATTCTGCTACTTAAGAATACTAAAGCCCCCTTTACTGGCTCAAGTAACCATGCAGCCTGTTCCAACCCTTAGTAAACTTTTGGAAAACATTGTGTTTGACCAGATACAATGCTATTTCACAGTACGCGGATGACTCAACACTATACAGCACTTACACAAATGTCTGATGATTGGCTGAGAGAAAGTGATGATAAAAAGATTGTGGGGGCTGTTTTGTTAGACTTCAGTGCGGCTTTTGACATTATCGATCATAGTCTGCTGATGGAAAAACGTATGTGTTATGGCTTTACACCCCCTGCTATAATGTAGATAAAGAGTTACCTGTCTAACAGAACACAGAGGGTGTTCTTTCATGGAAGCCTCTCCAACATAATCCAGGTAGAATCAGGAATTCCCCAGGGCAGCTGTCTAGGCCCCTTACTTTTTTCAATCTTTACTAACGACGTGCCACTGGCTTTGAGTAAAGCCAGTGTGTCTATGTATGCGGAGGACTATACACTATACATGTCAGCTACTACAGTGACTGAAATGACTGCAACACTTAACAAAGAGCTGCAGTTAGTTTCAGAATGGGTGGCAAGGAATAAGTTAGTCCTAAATATTTCTAAATCTAAAAGTATTGTATTTGGGACAAATTATTCACTAAACCTCAAGTAAATCTTGTAATAAATAATGTGGAAATTGAGCAAGTTGAAGTGACTAAACTGCTTGGAATAACCCTGGATTGTAAACTGTCATGGTCAAAACATATTGATACAACAGTAGCTAAGATGGGGAGAAGTCTGTCCATAATAAAGCGCTGCTCTGCCTTCTTAACAGCACTATCAACAAGGCAGGTCCTACAGGCCCTAGTTTTGTCACACCTGGACTACTGTTCAGTCATGTGGTCAGGTGCCACAAAAAGGGACTTAGGAAAATACAATTGGCTCAGAACAGGGCAGCACGGCTGGCCCTTGGATGTACACAGAGAGCTAATATTACTAATATGCATGTCGATCTCTCCTGGCTCAAAGTGGAGGAGAGATTGACTTCATCACTACTTGTATTTGTGAGAGGTATTGACATGTTGAATGCACCGAGCTGTCTGTTTAAACTACTGGCACACAGCTCAGACACCCATGCATACCCCACAAGACATGCCACCAGAGGGCTCTTCACAGTCCCCAAGTCCAGAACAGACTATGGGAGGCGCACAGTACTACATAGAGCCATGACTACATGGAACTCTATTCCACATCAAGTAACTGATGCAAGCAGTAAAATTTGATATAAAAACAGATAAAAATCCACCTTATGGAACAGCGGGACTGTGAAGCAACACAAACATAGACACAGACACATGCACACACACACACAATAACATACGCACTATACACACACGTACACATGGAGTTTGTACTGTAGATATGTGGTAGTGGTGGAGTAGGGGCCTGAGGGCACACAGTGTGTTGTGAAATCTGTGAATGTATTGTAATGTTTTAAAATTTGTATAAACTGCCTTAATTTTGCTGGACCCCAGGAAGAGTAGCTACTGCCTTGGCAGGAACTAATGGGGATCCATAATAAATACAAATACAAATACAATATATATTACAGGCTGAAGGTGTTGAGTTGTGTTTGCTTAATATCTATTATAGGCTGAAGGTGTTGAGTTGTGTTGCTTTACAATATCTATTATAGGCTGAAGGTGTGTTGTGTTTGTTTGAGTTGTGTTTGATTTACATATCTATTATAGGCTTGTTTTTGAGTTTGGGTTTTAAATATTTTTAAGGTAAAAAGGTGTTGGTTGTTGCTTTAAATATATATTAAGGTGAGTTTTTGGTTGGTTGCTTTACAAATTTTTACAGGCGAAGCTTTTTGAGGTTTTGCTTACAATATCTTTAAGGCAAAGGGGTGTTGAGTTGGTTTGCTTTACAATTCTTTTAAAGGCTTTGAAAAAAAAGGGGGTTTGGTTTTGGTTTGTTTTTTTTGGGGGGGGGGGGAAAAATTTTTTTTTGGTTTTTTTTACAATATAATTACGGGCTGAAGGTGTTTTGATTTTGGGTTTTGCTTTACAAAATATTAAGGTGAAGGGTGATTTGTGTTTGTTACAATTCTATTACAGGTAAAGGGTGTTGAGTTGTTTTGTTTAAATATTATTAAGGCTGAAGGTTTGATTTTGGTTTTTTTACCTTCTTTTACAGGTGAAGTTTTGGGTTTTTTGCTTTCAAATATCTTTACAGGTAAAGGGTGTTGAGTGTGTTTGCTTACAATTTTATTAAGGTGAAGTGTTGAGTTGTGTTGTTTTAAAATATTTTTAAAAGGCCTGAAGGTGGGATTTGTGTTGTTTACAAATATATAGGGAAAGGTGTTGAGTGGTTTGCTTTACAATTATTTAAAGGGCGAAGGTTTGAGTTTGTTGTTTTACAATTATCAGCGAAGGTGTTGAGTGGTTGTTTTAAATATATTTTAAAGGGTAAAGGGTGTTGAGTTGTGTTGTTTTAAAATACTTTTACAGGCGAAGGGTTGAGTTGTTGCTTACAATATATTAGGTGAAGGTGTTGAGTTGTGTTTGCTTTACAATATCTATTACAGGCTGAAGGTGTTGAGTTTTTGTGGTTTTGTTTAAATATAATTACAGGCAAAGGGGTTTTGATTTGTGTGTTTTAAAATATATATTACGGTAAAGGGTTTTTGAGTTGTGTTGTTTTTACAAATATATAAGGCTGAAGGTGTTGATTTGGGGGTTGCTTAAAAAATTTATTATAGGCTGAAGGTGTTGATTTTGTGTTGCCTTTACTAATATAAGGTAAAGGTTGGTGTGTTGCTTAAATACTTTACAGGCTGAAGGGTTGAGTGTTTTTGCTTTACAATATATTTTTCGGCGAAGGTGTGGTTGTTTTGTTTTTAAATACTTTTAAAGGGTAAAGGGGTTTATTTGTTTTTGCTTTACAATATATATTACAGGCTGAAGGTGTTGAGTTGTGTTTGCTTTACAATATTATTACAGGTGAAGGTTTTAGTGGTTGCTTTCAATATTTTAAAAAGGTGAAGGTGTTGAGTTGGGTTTTGTTTACAATATATTAAGGCGAAGGGGTGGTTGTTTTTTGTTTACTATATTTTACAGGTGAAGGTGTTGATTTGTGTTTTTTTACAATTTTACGGGGAAAGGTGTTGAGTGTTGTTTTAAAATTATATTAAGGCAAAGGTTTTGGGTTTTGTTTTTGTTTACAATATATTTAGGCAAAGGTTTTGAGTTGGGGTTTTTACAATATTTTTAAGGTGGGGGTGGATTTGTTTTTGCTTTACAATATTTTTACGGGCTGAAGGTTTTGGGTTTGTGTGTTTACAATTATTTACAGGCAAAGGGGTTTTTGAGTTGTGTTGCTTACAAATATATTACGGGTTGAAGGTTGATTTGTTTTGCTTTACAAATATATTACAGCTGAAGGGGTTGGGTTGTTTTGCTTTAAAATATATTAAGGCTAAAGGGTGTTGAGTTTGTGTTTAAATATTTTTAAGGTAAAGGGTGTTGAGTTGTTTTTTTTAAAATAATTTTAAGGTGAAGGGTGATTTGTTGCTTTACAATATATTCAGGTAAAGGTGTTGAGTTGTGTTGTTTTACAATTTTATTACGGTTTTGAAGGTGTGAGTTGTTTGTTTAAAATAATTACAGGCTGAAGGTGTTGAGTTGTGTTTGCTTTAAAATATTTTTAAGGCTGAAGGTTTTGGTTTGGTTTTGTTTACAATATTATTACAGGCTAAAGGTGTTGATTTGGGGGCCCTTTACATATTTTTAAGGGTTGGAAGGTTTTGAGTTGTTTTTGCTTTACAAATAATTAAGGCTGAAGGGTGATTTGGTTGTTAAAATTTTTTAACGGCTAAAGGTGTTGAGGGTGTTGTTTTACAATAATTACAGGCTGAAGGGGGATTTGGGGTTTGTTTAAAAACTTTTAAAGGGGAAAGGGTTTTGTTGGTTGTGTTGTTTACAATAATTTACAGGTAAAGGTTGAGTTGTGGTTTTTACAAATCTTTTTATAGGCTGAAGGGGGTTGATTTGGGTTTTGCTTTACAATATATACAGGTAAGGTGTGGGTTGTTGCTTTAAAATTTAAATTAAGGCTGGGGTTTTTGAGGTGTTGTTTTAAAATATATATTACAGGTGAAGGTGTTGATTTGTGTTGCTTACAAATTTTAACAGGTAAAGGTGGGGAGTTGTTTTTGCTTTTAATAAATACAGGTAAGGTGTTGAGTTGTGTTGCTTTACAATATCTATTACAGGCTGAAGGTGTTGAGTTGTGTTTGCTTTACAATATATATTACAGGCTGAAGGTGTTGAGTTGTGTTGCTTTACAATATATATTACAGGCTGAAGGGTTTTTGGTTCAATTTTTACAGGCTGAAGGGGTGGTTGTGCTTTACAATATTTTTAGGGGAGGGTGTGAGTTGTGTTGCTTTACAATATATATTCAGGCTGAAGGTGTTGAGTTTTGTTGCTTTACAATATCTATTATAGGCTGAAGGTGTTGAGTTGTGTTGCTTTACAATATATATTACAGGCTGAAGGTGGTTGAAATATTGAAAGTGCCTGTGTGTTAAACCTCCTGTTGTGTGGGAGGAAAGACAAATAGTTCAGTTTTGTGTGCGTTCCCTCCTAAAGCGGACCGCCCACTTTACAGTATAGTTCAGTTTGTGGGGTTCCCTCCCTAAAGGGACGCTCTATTCAGTAGTTCAGTTTGTGGGGTTCCCTCCCTAAAGGGACGCTCTATACAGTAGTTCAGTTTGTGGGGTTCCCTCCCTAAAGGGACGCTCTATACAGTAGTTCAGTTTGTGGGGTCCCCTCCCTAAAGGGACGCTCTATAATTATCTATTGTTCAGTCCCAAATCACACCCTATTCACTATATAAGGCACTACCCTATGGGCACTGGTCAAAAGTAGTGCACTATTCATCGGTTGCATGTTTCGTCACAATACTGTTTTGAACATTCGTTTTGGACTGATGCCCGACTGAGCATTCTACTCAAAGCGTCATCAACGAGCGCTGATGAAGATTTCATCAAAAGTCCATTACAGTGGCATTGAAATACAATGACATTCAGAAGGAGGCAAATAATTAGTAGAGAAACCTTTTGTCATCATTTTGATGTCACCAGATTGACTTTAGATGCAGTATAGCGTTAGCTAGCTAGCTAAGATTGAGGGGAGGCCACCGGATTTTAGCTAGCTAACGTTAGCATTGCTAGCTATTTTTGACGAACTTTGCTAGCTAATGACAACATTGCCATCTGTCTAAAGTACATTTGACGACATGATAATACTGGCAAAGTTGTTTCTTGCTAAACATTTGACTACTTTAGCAATGGCATCGTATTTCCAGGCACTATAGTGTAATTTAGACTAAACGGTAGTTAGCCTCCGTCCAGAATGACTGGGCTCATCGCCACTTCAGGGCACCACTATGGCGCGGCCGGTAGAGGGCGGCTTGAGAACGTTCATGACAATGTCAAGACGCGACCGAGTGACGGAGGTGCAGCCTATGAATAAAGGGAATAAGGTGACGTTTTGGGACACAACCTCTAGGTGTCTATAAGCACAACATAGGATGGGACGTCCACTGATATAGACCATCATTTAGGATACGGAGCTGTTCAAGGTTCGAGGGCGTCTGCCACAGCCTCATAGGCTTCCATTATCTGGTCAAACCCGGATTAAACTGGAACCTCTCCAAACGTTTGTTGGAACTGTGAATGACTCCTCATACCAATAACAGTACAGTTCTAGATCTTGCACTAATTTCCATGAATCTGACAGTAGAATTCTGCGAAGGCACTGAAAGTTCATAATCAAACTTGCTCATTTTGTTCAGTGATGAACTCATCTCTTCTTGCTCTCTGTGCAGCCATCTTGACCAGTCGACCACCTGGCAGGACCCTCGTAAGGCCCTCCTACAGAGAACCCCGGCCCCC